>JBBPBX010014500.1:0-35424 GCA_038048925.1 Garcialebias charrua
TCACTAATAATCACCCGTTACATTCACTAATAATCACATTCACTAATAATCACCCGTTACATTCACTAATAATCACATTCACTAATAATCACCCGTTATGTGCACTAATAATCACATTCACTAATAATCACCCGTTATGTGCACTAATAATCACATTCACTAATAATCACATTCACTAATAATCACCCATTACATTCACTAATAATCACGTTCACTAATAATCACCCGTTACATTCACTAATAATCACATTCACTAATAATCACCCGTTACATTCACTAATTCATTCATTCATTCAATAATAATTCACTAATAATCACCCGTTACGTGCACTAATAATCACATTCACTAATAATCACCCGTTATGTGCACTAATAATCACCCGTTATGTGCACTAATAATCACATTCACTAATAATCACATTCTCTAAGAATCACCCGTTACATTCACTAATAATCACATTCACTAATAATCACATTCACTAAGAATCACCTGTTACATTCACTAACAATCACATTCACTAATAATCACCCGTTACATTCACTAATAATCACCCGTTACATTCACTAATAATCACCCGTTACATTCACTAATAATCACATTCACTAATAATCACATTCACTAATAATCACATTCACTAATAATCACCCGTTACATTCACTAATAATCACATTCACTAATAATCACCCGTTACATTTACTAATAATCACCCGTTACATTCACTAATAATCACCCGTTACATTCACTAATAATCACCCGTTACTTGCACTAATAATCACCCGTTACGTGCACTAATAATCACATTCACTAATAATCACCCGTTATGTGCACTAATAATCACCCGTTATGTACACTAATAATCACATTCACTAATAATCACATTCACTAATAATCACCCGTTACATTAACTAATAATCACCCGTTACATTCACTAATAATCACATTCACTAATAATCACATTCACTAATAATTGCATTCACTAATAATCACATTCACTAATAATCACATTCACTAATAATCATCCGTTACATTCACTAATAATCACATTCACTAATAATCACCTGTTACATTCACTAATAATCACCCGTTACATTCACTAATAATCATTTGTTACTTGCACTAATAATCACCCGTTACATGCACTAATAATCACATTCACTAATAATCACCCGTTATGTGCACTAATGATCACCCGTTATATGCACTAATAATCACATTCACTAATAATCACCCGTTACGTGCACTAATAATCACCCATTACATTCATTAATAATCACCCGTTACGTGCACTAATAATCACTCGTTACATGCACTAATAATCACCCATTATTTGCACTAATAATCACCCGTTACGTGCACTAATAATCACCCGTTATGTGCACTAATATCATCCGTTACGTGCACTAATAATCACCCGTTATGTGCACTAATAATCACATTCACTAATAATCACATTCACTAATAATCACCCGTTACGTGCACTAATAATCACCTGTTATGTGCACTAATAATCATCCGTTACGTGCACTAATAATCACCCGTTATGTGCACTAATAATCACATTCACTAATAATCACATTCACTAATAATCACCCGTTACGTGCACTAATAATCACCTGTTATGTGCACTAATAATCACCCATTACGTGCACTAATAATCACCCGTTATGTGCACTAATAGACACTGCAGGAATTCAAAAGTCGCCGAGCTGCTCTGTGGATCAGCGTGACGTTTTAAATGGTGTTGTGCTCCATGTGTCTCAGGGCTCAGGACAGTTCGGTTCCTTAATGAACTTATGGCACAAGTCGGCTGTTTTGGTGGTTTAGTAGAAGACGAAGGATCAGGGATGAATCACTCCTCCAGTTGAAGGATCAGGGATGAATCACTCGTCCAGTTGAAGGATCACGGATGAATCACTCGTCCACCAGAGTTCAGGACCTCTGTACGAATTGGTTTGATCAGCTTCCAGGAAGCTGTGGTGATCGGAGCCACTCAGCTGTTGCACGAGATGTTGTGACCACACACCAACAGGTCTTTGGAGTTGTGTCGTGTTTTTTCATAAGTTCAGTCGTACGCTCTCAGAGACTGAGTCAATCTGTCCACGTGGGTCCTTCACAGTCTTCAGGAGCCCCCAGACTTGGATGCTCCTGGACTGCCCCTCTCTGATCTCTCATTGATCCAGACCGGTGCAGAGGACGTCTCATCCTGAACATAAACCTCTAGCAGTCTGCCCCGCAGCGACCAGGCAGCCAATCAGATCGCTCGCTGTGTCAACCCTCATGCAAGGCCGGGACACAAAGAAATTACCGCCCTGCATATTCATCGCATTCCCCACGAGACTGGATTTAACTGAATATGTAGGAGGACGGGGGAGGGAGGGGGGCAGGCTCGTTGCTCGTGGAAGCACGGCCCCGTCGCCGCAGCTCTCTGTGGCCAAACAACTGACCCAGAACTGGCATCTCCCGGGTCCAACCGGTCCTCTAGAGCCGGATCTGCAGAGCGACGATAACAGAGGAGTCCAGACGACGACGGAGCGCATTCTCAGCTGATTGGCTGTTTGCCGCCACGTTAACAGAAGGAGAACCAAAGGATGAGGAGCGGACTCAGTGGTCCTCACAGGACGGTGCTTCAGTGGAGTGATGGCAGCCGTTAACGAGGAGTGAGCCCTCCCTCCACTAATACGTGCACAGAAGGCCACTCCAATCAGTCAGGCTCCAGGCAGGGAGGGGGCGGCGGTGGAGGGTCCTTCTGGGACTCGAGATGCATTTGTGAAGAACTGGACAACCAAGTGGCACGAGGAGGTGTTCTGAGAATGTTCTGAGAGCTTCTCGTGTGGAAGGAGGAGGGAGGGGTGCACTCGTCCCACCTTCCATTCGACAGGGTCTGAGTTCTCAGAGGGAGGGGGACAGGACGGTCCCGTCCTCTCGACCACCTTTCATGTGCGCTGTTCAGCAACAGATCAGGGCTTTCTTCATAAAAGCACCTGAGCAGGTGAGTGACAGGTCCATAACTAGACTGAAGCATGAAAACCATCAAAAGTACAAGGTTAAAGGTCGACGTGTAAATCTGACGAGACTGGATGGACTTACATCTGCCTGGACCTGATGGACCAGAACCCGTTAACCACAGGATCCAGGACTGGTTTTACATTAAATCCATTACTGGTTTTATATCAAACAGAACCATTGAATCCAGGACTGGTTTTACATTAAATCCAGTACTGGTTTTACATTAAACAGAACCATTGAATCCAGGACTGGTTTTACATTAAATCCAGTACTGGTTTTACATTCAACAGAACCATTGAATCCAGGACTGGTTTTACATTAAATCCAGTACTGGTTTTACATTCAACAGAACCATTGAATCTAGTACTGGTTTTATATTAAACAGAACCATTGAATCCAGGACTGGTTTTACATTAAATCCAGTACTGGTTTTATATTAAACAGAACCATTGAATCCAGGACTGGTTTTACTGAGGCGCCCCCTGTCCACACCAGACTCTGGTGTAGCTGAAGACTACAGGGATCCTGCAGGAGTCTCACGTAGAGACAATCCGCCCCAGTCCCTTTGGTTATAGATTTAAAGTATTAAGGACAATTAATAATCTGTCCATTTTTAAAGAAATATTCAACATTTGAGCTCTTTAACGTGATTTTTTGATTGACCCGTCGACTCTTTTCTGTCGTGTTCAGACACGTTTTTGTTGGACCTGAATCGGACTTGGTCCACGCTGATCTTACCTGGACTTCAGACTGAACAGAGTTCATTCATCCAACCTTTCATTCTGCAGGTGAGTCTCACTGAGCCTCGACTCATTTACAACAGAGACCTGAGTAAATGATGAACAGATGAGGTTCAGACGATCATAAAAACATCAAATGAAAAGTAAATAGAAGAAATTAACTAACATAAAAACAGCTACATTTAGTTGCTACTTCCTGCTGTGTGAAAGTCACTGCTGAATATTTTCACATCTAACGTCTCTTGTAGACTGTTTGCTGCAATCAAGGTTAGAACAGACGTATCTGGTCCTGGTCCCAGAGGACCATTGTCCTCCATGTTTTCTCTGAACACACCTGATCTGGATCAACGGCCGAATAAGCAGAGCATGAAGAGGTGGGTCAACCATTGGATCAGCTGCGTTGGAGCGGGTAAACATCTAAAACATGCAGGATGGTGGCCCTCCAGGACCAGGACTGGGCCCCCTAATCCAGGATGTTGTTATATCTCATATGAGGACATCATTACCTGCAGTGTTCCTTCAGTGAGGACTGAACTTGGAAAAAGGACCTTCTTCTACTCTGCTCCTGTTTCCTGGAATATCTTACAAAAAGATCTGAAGCTCTCGACCTTGACCTCTCTAAGTGACTTCAAACATCTGTTAAGCAGACACGTTCCTGTTTTTAAGTTTTCTACATCGCCTTATGATCCAGCTGTTTCTGTTGGTTTCATTAAAACCATTTTCTTTCTCTTGTTCTTCTCATTTTATGTTTTTTTTATGATTGTCCACTGTTGTCATCGTCCTTTGTTGAAACCAGGTCTGTCTTGTAAATGAGTCCCAGAGGCTCAATGGGACTAACGTGTAGAACTAAAGGTTGAGTGGTTGAACGATGGATTGGATGGTTGGTGGTAGGGATGTGCGATATGGCATTAAATTCATATCACGATATGTATTGTGAAGGGTGGCGATAACGATATATATCGCAATATGTTTTTGGTATAAAACTTGCAATATGAATGAAAAAAAAGAGCATAGGGTGTCCTTTTGCCATAATTTATTTTGAAAACTGCTATACCACAAAATAATCTCTATTAAGAAAATTTCACTACTAGGTCCAGAGAGTTTTTAAATAATTAACAACTCAAGCATTAGGCTTCTTTCTTGTAGTGCAAAACAGTGCAAAATATATCTTGTGTAGTTTTATCCATAAGTTTTAAACTAAAGAATATGTTGTTAACTCGTAACAGTTTCCAATATTGTCACTAAAGAAATGAACAGCATTTTACACTGAAAACACTTCACCCTCCAACCCTCTAGAGGGCGTGTCCTTCAGCTTTAAGGAGATCTGACAAGGCAACCAGAAGAAGAAGAAGAACCAGTTTCCTCTGTGGCTTTGACCAGAGGGTCTCGCAGTAAAATCACACAACACAGCGTTCTGTTCACAGATCAGAGGGCAGCTTTCTCTAAAGATCACCAACGCTAATACTTTAACTTTCGACAAAAAAAAAAAAAACTTTCAACAGAATGCAGCGTTTTGCGCATGCGTCCGAATATGGCAACACTACGGCAAGCCGGATGTAGTTAGCTTATAGCTTCGCTACTTAGCACTCGAAGAAAATACTTTGACACCACTTATGCACAGTTTTAAACTAAAAAAAGTAAAGATAAAATCTGACAACTGTGATTTTCTGCTGTTAGCCGGTAGAAGACAGATCTATATCGTAGGCTAAATGTCTATCGTTTCTACCGTGTACCGTTTATATCGCACATTCCCAGTTGGTGGTATATTGAGATATTAATTGTGTCAACCAGAGATGCACACCTGTGGTTTGTTCATCTCTGGGTTTCAGGTTTTTGTTGCCTTGTTACAGCAGGTGCACCCACATTCTCACAGTCCCTGCTCAAACGCGCACGTTTGAATTAAAACCTGATTAAGACGTTTATTTATTTATATTTTCTAAATTGCTTTTCTACTGTCCTGGGCTTACATCTGCCCTGGATGCTGAGAGGTTTAGGGAGACCTTAATCTTCACATATAAGGACTTAATTGTCAGGATTTCAGATTCTAATGGGAATTATAATTAGCACCTTGATAACTCTGTGGGAAACTGAAAATGTCAACCAGTTAGTTCTGCTAAAAACACCTCGATAGGCAATAAGACGTGTTCTTCCCTGCGCCAGGTGTTTAATGAGAGTAATCAAGAACAAAGACATCGTGCCTTCTGCCCCGTTTCCCTCTCTTCTTGACCAGTTTGATTTAAATCTAAACTGGCAGCTCCACTGGAAAAAGACTCTGCAAAACCACCACAGCAGCAAGAGTTTGGTGGAGAGGAAGGATGCCGAGTTTTATTAGGCGTTGGTGTTTCTGTTCGTTTCCCCTGACTGGTTTCCAGACTGTCAGCCGAGGCAGGAGGAAGTGAGATGGATGGGCGACGGGAAGCAAACGGCTCCTGAGCCGGAGGAGGTGGGGACAACCGTCTCCCACAGGGGGGAGAGAAACACACCACCGCTGTTCTTCAGGTTTTTCTCTCTTACAAGATCAACGACGACGAAACAGGAAGGAAAGAAACTTTAATTGATCCCACAAAGAGGAAGGAAATGGTAAATGGAGCTTAATTATATAACGCCTTCCAGCCCCCTATGAGGGGCCCCAAAGCACTTTACAGACCAGCCATCCACCCATTCATACACCGGTAGCGGTAGACTGTCATGCAAGGCGCTGCCTGTCTTACCGGGAGCAACTCAGGGTTATGTTTATGTTTATTAAATTTGTTCATTTTTTTACAAAAGAAACAATACAAGACAATCCCATAAATGATAATGTACAAAATATTTAAAAAAATGAAAGGTAGCAGAAAGAAGAATAAATCTTATTATATCTGCCCCTTTTTTCCAACAATCAGATTAAACAATAATAATCTTCAACCAACAGTACAAAATGACTAACTCTTTCTAATTTTCTAACTAATACACAATACACATTACGCTATTTCATATATATATTTTTTAACACATTTGTTTTGATCATTTTCTTAAATGTAAACATTGACTTGGCATTTTTAACTACATTCTCCAAGCCATTCCATAATCTAATTCCCTGGATTGAGGTAGAACGTCCCTTCAAACTGGTTCTGAATTGTGGTTTTACAAACATCTCTGTCCCCTTAAAGCTGCTATATGTAACTTTTCTAACAATATATTTTTAACATATTTCTTCACTCTGTCACTAGACTGATGTTAGAGAGGTAATCTCTGAAAAAAACTAAAAAAAAAAATTGTCCCCTTGCTTCTCCAGGTGGTAAATAGGCATTTCTAAAAAGAAAAAGTGACCAGCCGTTAATCAGCCAATAAAAACAGAGCTTGAATTTGAATTCCAGCAGACCATGGGAGAGCAGAGCCATATATGGCTCTGAGGGGGAGGGATCAGAATGCTTTGCCTGTTGAAATTTTTTCTAAGTGCTGCAGTTCTACAGAAACTGCAGACTGAACCTTTAAGATTATAACAACTTTGTCTTTTAACAAAATGCATTTGGATATTTAAAGGTAATGCATTATTTTGAGCCCTATACATAACTGATAAAATATTATAGTCTACCAAATCATGGAACTTCAATAACTTCAGTTGATAAAATAATGTACTTGATGGATGACAGTAATGTTTTCTAGTGATAATTCTTACAGCTCTTTTCTGTAATACAAAAATAGGCTTTGTGATTGTTTTACACGCATTCCCCCAAACATCAATACAATAGATTAAGTGTGGAACAATGATTGTGTTATACAACAAATACAGAGCTTTATCATTCAATAGGTCTCTGACTTTGTACAGTACTGCAATCGATTTAGCTATTTTTATTCTTACAGAATTTATGTGTTGTTTCCATGTCAGTTTGTCATCAATGATAACACCCAAAAACTTCACCTCACTCACTCTACAAATCTCAACACCCTCAATTTTGAGTGGAACATCAACAGTTTTCTTTTTATTACCGAATATCATGTAATTAGTTTTTTCTAGATTTAATGATAATTTATTTATTTTAAACCAAGTTTGTATCTTGACAAATTCTGTCTTTATCAATTCCAACATTTGTTCTATATCTTCACCTAAACAGAAAAAAGTGGTATCATCAGCAAAAAGTACACATTTAAGGAGTCCTGACACATTTACCAAGTCATTCACATATAAAATAAAAAGCTTTGGTCCAAGTACAGAGCCTTGGGGAACTCCACATGTGATATTACAGAGGTCAGATCTTACATCATTTATTTGTACAAATTGTTTCCTATCTTTTAAGTAGCTAGATACCCACTGTAATGCTGGTCCTCTAATACCATATTTGTTCAGTTTTTCAAGGAGAATGGTGTGATCAATAGTATCAAATGCTTTTTTTAAATCAACAAAAATACTGATACAATATTGTTTTTGATCGACAGCAGTAGTTATTTGTTCCATTAATTCCATGAGAGCCATTGATGTAGAGTTTTTTGATCTAAACCCATACTGACTGTTGCTTAGAATATTTTGTTTATCTATAAATTGGTCTAGTCTGTTCACAAATAGTTTTTCAAGAATTTTTGAAAACTGTGGTAACAAGGATATAGGTCTATAATTGTTGAATACACATTTATCACCATTTTTAAAAAGAGGAACGACCTTAGCTACTTTCATATTATCTGGAAAAATTCCTGTTGAAAATGATAAGTTACATATGTATGTGAACGGCTCAATAACATGGCTCATTATGTCCTTCACAAACATCATATCCATGTCCACCCAGTCTTTGATCTCTTGTCTGTAAGATTTTTTACTACATTCATTATTTCCTCTTTGTTAGTTCCATTTAGAAAAATACTATTTGCACAACCTGTAATTGAATGGATCACATTATTATCTACTTTTGGTATTTTAGCTGCAAGGCTTGATCCAACATTCACAAAATATTGATTAAATCCATTTACAATTTCATTTTCATCATGAACTTCATCGTTGTCTTTTACAAAATATTTTGAAATACCAGTTTTTGCTTTATGATTCTTCAGAACACTATTCATTACTCGCCATGTTGCTTTCATATCACCATTACTTTTATCTAATAATTTACTATAATATTCTTTCTTATGTTTCCTTATAATCCCTACTAATTTATTTTTATACTTTTTATATTTTTCTTCGTTGTAACTGCTTTTGTGATGCTTTGATCATTTTTATAGATTGTGAAAACTGGTAAATGATCACTTAAGTCGGTCGTTAAGATACCACCTATCACGTCCCCATTTGTTATATTTGTGAAAATATTATCAATTATTGTGGCACTATGAGTTGTAATTCTTGTTGGCTTTGATATCAATGGATACATATTTAAACTGTACATTGAGTTTATAAATGTGCTTATGTTATTTGAATCTGTTTTATTTCCCATATCAATGTTAAAGTCTCCACACAAAAAAACATTTTTATTAAAACTCTTCTCCATTAGCTCCAAGATTTTATCCGTGAATATTTCTATATTTGCTCCTGGTGATCTATATACACAACTTATTATTATGTTTTTATCGTTTTTGTTTATTATTTCTATTGTTATCATTTCCATAATATTATCAACTATTATTGACATTTCACTATTTAATTTACATTTTATTTCATTATTGACAAATAGAGCGACTCCACCACCTCTTTTATTATTTCTGTTCATATGATATAATTCATACCCCTCGATGTGAATATTACTTGTGTTATCATCATTGAGCCATGTCTCTGACAGCGCTATTATTGTAAAAGTTCTATTTAACTGTTTTAAGTAATCTGTTATTTTGGATATGTTTGCATTTATACTTCTGCTATTAAAGTGAATAATAGAGAGAACTCCATTTGATATATTGATGTCATTAAACTGCTCTTCATTATAATATTCGCTATCTTTTATTACAGGAAAAAAATTTGCATCAATCACATTTTCAACATTATATATTTTAGGTTCTGAGTCTTCGTATGTTGTCATGTTCTAATGTATTTGTTCATTTCACTGTATATTTTATCCATTTTGAGTGTGAGTTGTTTCATTGATTTGTAATTTTTCATTTCCTGAATTCATCCAGATCCTTCAGCTCTTTTATCATTTTAGGCTGAGACTCTTCCTTTGTTTTGATAAAGATGTATCCATTTCTTGTCCATGTTGATGCTATTTTGTTCTGTTTTTTTAACAACCTTGCTTCATGTGCAATGGTTCCATTTTTTTGGTTAGATGTTCATTTATGTAAACGTTTGATCCCTGCAGATTTTTTTTTGCTTGCATAATTACATAGTTTTTTAACTTCCTGCTAATGAACTTGACGACTACTGACGGATTGAATCTTGGTGATTTACTGGGCAGGGTGTGACAGAACGAAATGTCCCCATGTTCTATGTCAATGTTCATGTCCTGTAAAAAAGTAACTACATGCTCCTCCAGAGTCTGTAGTTCTTCCTGTAGTGAATTCTCAGTTTGGTTAGTGATAGTAAGAGTTTTTGCACATGTCCGACACTTACTAACATCAAGTCCTGAGATCACCAAGTTGTCTTGCTTTGTGTATTGTTCTAAGTCATCTATTTTTTGTTCCAGTTCAGCTATTTTATTGTCTTTGCTAATTATCAGTTCTTTCAGTTGTCTTATTTCATTAACCAGACCGGCCTGGGAATCTATTTTTGCTGATAATTTTGCTAGTTCTTCACCCATAAAGTTGAGTGATTGTTTAAAGTCTTGCATTTCTGCTGAGTTGTTTCCCTCCGACTCTGGTGACTTTTGTCCTCTATTTCTCGTCATACTTACAGAGTTTGTAATCTAGTGGTAGCAGGTCTCTGGTTGATGGTTTGTTTGCTGAACCACGTGGCCCTTCCACGAGGCTCACAGGCCTAACGATGGTGGCTGTGGCCCAGCACCCAGATCAGTAGTTATCAGATCAGAACTCACGGTTTCAGCAGCCTGCAGCAATCAGATCTGTTATCCGAAGAGGTTTGCTAACTAGCCCGGCTTAGACGGCGGTCCTCCTCCGATGTTAGCCCAGTTAGCATAGCACGTAGCTCCAAGTGCAGCTCTGATGCTAGCCCAGCTCCAGACGACGGTCCTCCGGTTCGCGCACGGCGCTCGGCCCAGCTCGAAGCTCCAGGCGGCGGTCCTCCGGTTCGCGCACGGTGCTTGGCCTCCTCCGGTCACAGCAGCTCGGATGTTAGCTCAGTTAGCACAGCACGTAGCTCCGATGCTAGCCCAGCTCGTAGCTCCCGACAGCGGTACACCGGTACTTGCACGGCGCTCAGCCTCTTTCGGTCGCAACAGCTCCGAGGTCTGCACACGATACCTGTCGACGGCTTTTCAGTCCGTGCGGCGTTCAGCCCTCTCTGGTCGCGGCGGCTTCGAGGTCGGCTAGCCAGCTTAGCCTGTGGCTCGAGACGCAAGCTCACAGATCCGCGCTCGGCCCCCTCCAATCAAAGATTCAAAATCGGTCAGCCAGCTCAGCTCGTGGCTTCTGGTGGCGACTCTTCAGTTCGTCCGCGACGTTCAGTTCGTGCCAGATATATATATATTTCTTTGTTTTATATACAGTATATATATATATATATATTTCTTTGTTTTACGTTGCTTTCAGCTGGAGCTCAGCTCTCGCCCTGTTGCTCCAGCGATGACATCACTCAGACATGTTAAGGGTTAGGGTTAAGTGTCTTGCCCAGGGACACAACGACACATGGTGTGGGAACTCGGGATTCGAACCTCCAACCTTGCGATTGGGGGACGACTGCCATTACCACTACGCCACGTGCACGTTGTCTGTTTGTAATAAATGTTACCAGGAAGGATTATTTAGACGTCTGCAGTGAACGGTCAAAGATTCAAAGTGACATGAGGAAACAAGATGTCCCCCGTCTCTGAGGGGTTTGGACAAAGTGGAAAGTGTTCAGGGTCAGTCTCCTGCATGATGCCGCCACCACCGTGCATCATTGAAGAGTGGAGGTGACTATGATGACTTGTCTGACTTTAGCCCGATGAGCTTTGAATATGCACCTGGATATGTCCAGGCCTGTACCATGAACATCATCCACAGGAATGGCCGGGTCTAAAGTGTCCCAGCAGAACACTGCCCCCAACAGATGCCTCTTTCTGGCAACACATCATGTTGCCATGTTTTGCCCAGGTGATAGACCCCCCCCCAGACTTAGTCATCTACAGATCTGAAAAGAACCGGACCACTCCAGTCATAATGCTTGGCCATGATGCACACTGGTCAACGGGAACCCCCCGACCAGCTGCAGCTGTGGTGTAGGGTCTATAATGACTAAAAGGAGCTAAAGGGCACAATTAAAGGCTGTGGCACAGCACATGGAGCTGAGAGCATAATTAACATATCACAGAATCCAACAGGGTCATGCCTAGGTGTAAGTTTGGATTAACTACGCTACAGTTTGTCTAGGACAGCATCAAACTGTCCTTTTCAGCAGTCACGGCTTGAACACCACAATAAACTGGAAGATGCAGCAGTTTTTTTAGTTAAACCAACAGTTTCTGTGTGAACGCTCTTAAAGTCAATGTTGTGTCAAATGTTCTCGTGTTTCAGCTCGTCGGCTCTGACTAAAGACCTCTCCTAATAACAGCCAATATGTCCTGGTGCCCAGAATTTGAATCTTGCTGGAGCTCAAAGGCTTTCGAGGGACCCGCTGAGCAAGAAAGCAGGGTTTTGTGTAAAGCTGGCACAGAATAAAGTACAGCTCTGCTTTGACAGAAACCCGTGTGATCTGGACATGTGGGAGAATTTCAATTGAAACTGAATCCAGTGAGCAGTGCGAGTCAAATGTGACCTTGAATTTCATTATCCCCGGCACAATGTACTGACGAGAGCAGAGCTGGCAGATCAGAAGCTGAGGAGCACGCTGCACCTGCACAATGATTAAAACACGAGAGAGAAAAGAAAATCCAGCCTGATTTCCATATCTGCTCCCCGTCTGCTTGGACTGGGTCTCCATCGCTAACAGCAGCTGACAGGAAGGCTGTGGAGCAACTTCAAGCTCAACTTTAATCATCTCCTCCGCTCCTCTGGGTATCCAACAAGACCTGCGTTCACCTCTCAGACAACACAAAGACCGAGCACCACCCAACAGCTACACCGTTACAGCCGTCAGGTTGCTGCAAAGTTTCAACCGTCAGGTTGCTACAAAGTTACAACCGTCAGGTTGCTACAAAGTTACAACCGTCAGGTTGCTGCAAAGTTTCAACCTTCAGGTTGCTACAAAGTTACAACCGTCAGGTTGCTACAAAGTTACAATTGTCAGGCTGCTACACTGTTAAAACCGTCAGGTTGCTATACCGTTACAACCGTCAGGTTGCTATACCGTTATAACCGTCAGGTTGCTATAAAGTTACAATCGTCAGGTTACTAAAAAATTACAACCGTCAGGTTGCTACAAAGTTACAATCATCAGGTCTCTATAAAGTTACAATCATCAGGTCTCTATAAAGTTACAACCGTCAGGTTACTACAAAGTTACAACCTTCAGGTTGCAACAATGTTACAATCATCACATTGTTACAAAGTTACAATCATCAGGTTGTTACAACGTTACAATAATCAGGTTGCTGCAAAGTAACAACTGTCAGGTTGAAACAACGTTACAATCATCACATTGTTACAAAGTTACAATCATCAGGTTGTTACAGCGTTACAATAACCAGGTTGCTGCAAAGTGACAACCTTCAGGTTGCTGCAAAGTTACAACCTTCAGGTTGCAACAACGTTACAATCATCACATTGTTACAAAGTTACAATCATCAGGTTGTTACAGCGTTACAATAACCAGGTTGCTGCAAAGTGACAACCTTCAGGTTGCTGCAAAGTGACAATCAGGTTGTTACAATGTTACAATCATCACATTGTTACAAAGTTACAATCATCAGGTTGTTACAGCGTTACAATAACCAGGTTGCTGCAAAGTGACAACCTTCAGGTTGCTGCAAAGTGACAATCAGGTTGTTACAATGTTACAATCATCACATTGTTACAAAGTTACAATCATCAGGTTGTTACAGCGTTACAATAACCAGGTTGCTGCAAAGTGACAACCTTCAGGTTGCTGCAAAGTTACAATCATCAGGTTGTTACAGCGTTACAATAACCAGGTTGCTGCAAAGTGACAACCTTCAGGTTGCTGCAAAGTTACAACCTTCAGGTTGCAACAACGTTACAATCATCACATTGTTACAAAGTTACAATCATCACATTGTTACAAAGTTACAATCATCAGGTTGTTACAGCGTTACAATAACCAGGTTGCTGCAAAGTGACAACCTTCAGGTTGCTGCAAAGTGACAACCTTCAGGTTGCTGCAAAGTGACAATCATCAGGTTGTTACAATGTTACAATCATCACATTGTTACAAAGTGACAATCATCAGGTTGTTACAACGTTACAATCAACACTAGGGCTGAACGATTTAGGAAAATCTAATCGCGATTTTTTTTTCTATAAATTGCGATTGCGATTTAAAATGCGATTATTTTTACTGGTTCTGTATTAATTCATATCACTAACGACACAACTGTTTTTTTTTAAATCAGATAATTAATGCGCTTTTTCACGCAGAACGTTAGCTTGTTGAGCTAGCTGCTAACAGAGCGCCGTCAAAACAGACCCGGTCACATGACCAGCTCGCGCTCTGTTTATCTCCCGCGGTCTCGGTGTTTCAGCCTCTAAGCTCAGATACACGTTTACATGGGCTAACTTACCTGAATTTATAACTTTTATGACTTCTGTCGAGCCTGAAGCAACTGTGTTGGAGCGCACGGTCTCCTCCTCCCTGCTCTGCTCTGTTTTGCTCCGCTCAGAGCTGCGCGCGGCCAGTCGGCTCACTCCCAAGTCACGTGACCAGTCAAATCGCAGCCCGTGCGATTAGTGAATCGCGTTTTAACATATTGCGAGATAATCGCAAATGTGATTAGTCGTGCAGCCTTAGATACCACCAAATGTATCTGATCTTGATGTAATCCAGCAAGTGGAAAAAATAAAAATTATAATCCCATAATGTTTTTGGTCATCCCATACTCTTTGTAGGTAATCCTATTGTGGCAAGCTTTTAATCCTTTGGAAAACGGAGTCTGTAATCCCTTGGAAAACTGAGTCTGTAATCCCTTGCAAAACAAAGTTTATAATCCACAGCGGTAATTCCATAGCGGTAATTCCACAATGATTAGAGTTGTTGCTTCAATCAGCAACAATTGTTTTTAATCAGTATGTAGAGGGGATCCCTCGATTGACGCAGAGGAGGCGACCCTTGGATGAAGGTTGAAGACTAACGTTGGAGTTGCAGGTCCCCACATTAAAGGTTGTAGGCTGGTTGGTTTCCAGTCGGTGCCACTCTGGTTCTATGTGTTATGCATTTATGGGGTTTTAGGTGGGCTTATGATTGAGATTTTACATTAAGCCTTACCTATGTGCACCTGGTGTGTAAACTATCATGGTTTAGATCAGCTACAAATACCAATTAAGGGGTGGATCATGCTGTAAAAGTTAGTTATAGGGATCTATACCTATAGAAGGTTCAGGAGGGCTTCTGTAACGAAGGCTTCTTCTTCCAAACTATTCCTCCATTCATAACTTAGTTTAAGTTGGAACTAAAGGAACTAAAATAAAAAAAGAAAATATAGTTTGGTCTAATTGTCTGTTGTCCTTTTAGACGAATGCCTTAGGTTTTTTGGTTTATCCTTTTAAAATTTGGAGTATAGTATATGGCGAGACTCTTTTTTTTTTTTTTTTTTGGGTAACCCCCCGAATAGAATTATTCAAGTAGGCTAAATTTGAAAAGTTGTGAGACCAGTGTAGATTATGGTACCTAAAGTACCGGGTAGCATTAATCTACAATGGCTCTTCAACGATTTAGACAAATGAACTGCATGTTGGCATAGTTAAATCCACTGAAATCTTTAACTAACATTAATGCAAAACCTCTTTTGGCTGGGAGTGTTCAGAACCAGTACATTTCAACAACAACAAAAGTAGTGATTAAGCAACTAGAAAACAAAGTTTCACTGCTTCAACTCACTCTGGTCGTCAGATTCCAACATGTAACACACAAAAACAAACAGGTCTTAGCTTTATAACCGATGTCAAATTAAATCCTGCAGATTTAAACGGTTGTTAAGGTTAGTTTTTTTGTTGTGGGTTTTTTAGACTTCGCGTTTCTAAGTTCTACTTGGAGCTGTTTCTTTTAGCAACTAATATAGTTTAAACTGTTTAGTTTATTCACTATCTTGTGCTTGGACAACCTTATTTTCCCATGAAGTCTGTGAGTTTGTGAGATCTTTGTCTTTTGTGGAGTCATTAAATGCCTTGTGAGGTTTGATCTGATTTTGATGTACCCATTTAACGATTGGCTCTTTTCGGCCTTTGCTGATTTTGATTTCGTAGACAATTGAGGACACTTTGTCTGTTATCAAATGAGGTCCAGTCCACCTGGGCATTTATTTTCCGGTGAGAGTTCCGGTCCCGGGCTCTCCTTTCCCAGTTGTGGGGGCGAACGTATAGTACCAGACCCTGTCTTGGAGTTCCTCGTGAGAGGCCTTTTGGTCATAGTACGCCTTGCGTCCTTTAGCAGGTTTTTCCAGGTTTTTCTGGGCAAAAGCAAAAGTGTTTCTGAGGTGTTGATTCAAGTCTTTCATGTAATGTTGTGTGGTGTAGGCTGTCGCCATGGCGGCGGCGCCTGGTTGGTACAACAGGTGTAGAGGGAGAGTCATTTGTCGACCGGTCATCATCTCGAAGAGAGAGATGCCAGCTGATGTGTGTGGAGTGGCCCTTATGGCCATGAGGACCAGAGGGAGTTTCACATCCCAGTCCTTGTGGTTTGCGGCTACGTATTTCTTCAAAATACTCACCACAGTTCTGTTTGCTCTCTCTACTTGGCCTGAAGCTTGTGGGTGGTAGCCAATATGGAAATCGGCTTTGACAACATTAATTTCTCATTATTTCAGTCATGGCGTCAATGGAGGAGGAAGAGATCACTTGCCTTTTGGCAAAAAAACAAAAGAAAAGGCCAGATCAAGGATGAAGAAGGGGAATTTAATACATTGGTGTTGCATACAAAACAGTCTGGCACAGGGCAGTTTATTGTGCGACACCGCAAATGCGTATGCGGTCATAAAAATGGAGCTTTGCGCATACATGCCCTGCAGGGGTACGCTTGTACCTATGCGTACGTGTGTACCTCTGGGTATGGACATACGCTGGAGTATACTGGGGGTTTAAGAGTCAGAGTTTCTATATTTGTTATTCATATGGTATGAAGGCTGCACAAATGGAGAAAGAAAAGCTCTTCAGAGAGTGGTGAAGGCTGCACAGAAACTGTTGGAGTCAGACTCCCCACCATTACAGATATCTACACCTCTAGATGCAGGAAGAGGGCCACCTGCATCATGAAGGACCCACTCACCTAGCACATACATTTTTTGCCCTGCTCCCCTCAGGCAGGAGGTTGTGGATCATTAAGTGTAGAACCACTAGACTGAGGAACAGCTTCTATCCTGAATCTGTTAGACTCATAAATTCCTAACTAGGATTCATTCAACCTTTGATTAGGCAGGTTAATCCCATTGAACCTTGAGGACTCATTTACAAGAGAGACCTGGTTTCAACAAAGAATGATGACAACAGCGACAACAATAGACAATCATAAGAGAGGCATACAGATTTTTTTAACAAGTTTAAAAAGAAAATATGTCAAAGTAGCAAAACAGATAGATTATAAGGCAAATGTAGAAAACTAAAAACAGGAACATGCTGCATTGGTTCTTGCCAAGAGTCCAACAGATTCTTAAAGCCATTAAGAGGTCAAGTTTGAAAGCTTCAGATCTTTTTGTAAAATAATCCATGAAGCAGGAGCAGATTAGGAGAAGGCCCTTTTGCCAAGTTCAGTTTTAACTGAGGGAACACTGCAGGTAATCGTGTCCTGAGAGTGCATGCTGTAGCTGCACTCACACAGAGATGTAGGAGGAGATGTATGAAGGCAGCAGACCAAGAAGTGATTTAAAGATGAAAATGTACTTTGTATCAGTGGGAGAGTCTGAGTGAAGTTAATGATGTCCATTTAACCAGTGAATACAGGGTGCAGTGGTAGGTACAATAATCACACTTATGAATCTCAGTGCACCATGATAGGCAGCATCTAACATCTGCAGAGTGCTTGTAGGAGCGTTCATGTAGATACTGTCACCGTAATGGAGGGAAGGAAAGTCACAGTTACAAGGCATTTCCTAGCATTCAGAGTTAGACAGGATCTGTTTCTGAAAAAGAAACCCAGTTTGACAGGATAAATAGACTGTGGGATAAATAGACTGTACAGTACTTATATAGCATCTTTCTATCTGATCAAGATACTCAAAATGCTTTACACTACAATCAGCACCCTCATCTACCCATTCATACATCACTCTACTAGATCTAAACAAAGAATAATCAGTGCTTTATCACATTCATACACTAATGGATATTGGCATGTGACTGCTTGTGGAATCCAACCCCCAACTCTTGCATTGGAGGAAAACTGCTCTAACCACTCAGCCACAGCCACCCTTAAGGCTGGTTTATACTTCTTGTCGCACGTCTTTTACCCCCCATTGAGTGAAAAAAAGTTGCGCAACTTCCGTCTGCACTCCCGCTGCGATCCCCCGGTGACAGCCGTCTTGTACATGGCCCCCAGTCAGCACTGCGAGACGCGGAGGTTGCGGCTCGGAGCGTGTGATTGGTTCAAAGTTTGTGGGCGTTTTTTGTTTGGATGTCAATATATGGTGTATCACACCGCTACTCTTCCAGAAGCCGGTTTTTGTTTTTGCTTTGACATGGATAGTTTTGAAGAGAAACTCGTCTGTGCGCGCGCACACACACGCAAACCGTGCGTCTCTGCGGGGGTGGAGAGAGCTTGGAGACCACACACTTTGCGCATTGCCCCAACACACACACACACACACCAATACATATACTGTATATTTATATATATATATTCACGAACACGCGCGCGCACACAGGAGCTAAAGCATGCGCGTGTAAAGTTGACAAAATGAAGAGGATCGCACATGCGCGCAGCTTTTAAAACAAAGAAAACTCAGCTGTTATGCGTAAAAATGCGCATTTAAAGCAAACAGAGACCCCCCCCGCATGGTCCTGAGGAGAGAAACTCGCCGACGTTTGCAATGGGAGTGCGCGTGACCTATGCAGTGGGAGGGAATAGGGATGGATTACTATAATGTAATCCCCACGTCTTTTAGAAGTATAAACACTCAATGCGGTCGGTGACACACACGTAATTACATGGGAAATAAATTACATTTACTGTTTACATTTATTACTAATGTTTTCATTTATTACTACTGTTTACATTTATTACTACTGTTTACATTTACACTACTTTTTATATCTACACTACTGCTGATATATATATTCTTTTTACTAGCCTTATTGCATATGCCACTTTACCTCTATACCAATATCAACTACCTCATACATATACTGTGTACATTAACTTCATATGCTGCTTTGTCACTCTTTTACAAATGTCAATGCCAGAACCTTCATTTTATTTTATAGATATACTTTTTACACTTTTATACTACTATGCAAAAAACTCAGGACAGTATTACACTTTTATTATTTCATTTTATGCTTATGTTTATTAAATGTTTAGTGTTTTAGTGTTGGTGTAACTTTTCATACTTTTATACTACTATGCAAAAACTACTATGCAAAAACTCAGGACAGTATTACACTTTTATTATTTCATTTTATGCTTATGTTTATTAAATGTTTTAGTGTTTTTAGTGTTTTAGTGTTTAAATGGTTACTGTTGCACCGAGGGACTGAGAGAAATGCAATTTCAATCCTGTGTATGTCCTGTACATATTGCAGTTTTGACAATAAAGTTGACTTTGACTTTGACTTTGAATTTCGTCATCGCTGGGCCGCAGCCGTACGTCTCGCATGAAGTATAAACAAGGCTTCAGGATGATCACTGTAGAAAGGACAAAAAAGTCACTGTAATACCACTTTAGTTGGTGATATGTAACTTGTCTGTGCTGCTGATTGTCCATGCTGCTGATCTCATGCTGCTGATTACCTCATGCTGTTGTTCATTCACACCCGTCTGTACACCACAGACTCATGTTTAGGCTGCTTTTGTTACACCATATTGTTTTACATTATTAGTGTTTAGTGGATATCTTAGATCCTCGTTTATTTTTATACTTTATATTTTTGCTTTTTCGGGGACCTTGAGTTAGGGGTGGGCAATGTATCGAATATACTCGATGTATCGCGAGTTTTTCAATGTACGATGGCTAAAATGGCTTTATCTTGACCATCGAGTATAAATGATCATGCAAACAATAAGCTGCGTCCCTGTAAGTTTCACTTTTCCGACACACTTGAACGCATCACTAGCCCCCTCCCCTCCAGTGGACCCAGAGAGGAGCATGCGTGCATAGAGAAAACATGACGGCAACGGGAGATTCAGGTGAGCGTGAGAAGACTAACTGAAGACAACTCGGGTGAACTGGTTCTGAAGAGAAACAGCACTGGATCAATAATCTGGCAGTGGTTTGGATTTAACAAAGAGGACGTCGAACAAAATGCGGTAATATGCAAAACATGCCGTAAAGTAAAGTCAGTACATTTTATGGCCACTGTTTATACTTTTGTTTTTGCATTTTAAAGGCCTTAAATGTTTTGATTTAACTTTTTTTTCCCTTTTTTTCCCCCCTTTATAGATGGCCTCCCTTCTTACCTCACAGCCATCCTCTCACACGATATGATTTTTTTTTAAAGAGAGAAAGGAAAGATAGAAAGTAAGACAACAAAACACAACAATTATCCACAAAAAGAGCACAAGGCAAACACACCCAACCTCCGTCCGCAATCCTGCAAAGCACATGACAAAACACAGCAACAAAATACACATGCATAAAGACTAATAATATTCATGACCTTGCAGTAGATTTCCATAAATAAACATACCCATACCTACAAATATATATACATATACATTCATATCACATATCCATCTACATATCTGCATATGATATCTACATATACATCCCTGCATCCATTTGTGTGTGGTTGTGAGCATGCATAAGTGAATAAGGTTCCGCATATGATATCTACATATACATCCCTGCATCCATTTGTGTGTGGCTGTGAACATGCATAAGTGAATAAGGTTCCTCCAATAGAACATTCAGTAGCGACCGTGAAGCATCAGAGATCCGCCCCCCCCCAAGGCCCGAGGCAGACGAAGGGGCGATCAAAGCCCAAGACCCCAAGAAGGACCCCGAGCCCAGAGTCCCCAGGGCCACCCGAACAGGACGAGCCACTCACCCTCTCCCCAGATCTGACCAAGGGGGAGAACCGGACGAGCTCCACCAGCGACTACACACAATGACCCCCGGGAGGCCAACAGCGACAAACCCACAGGCCCCCGCCGGAGCCCGCTGCACTGACGTAGCCCCAGGCCCGGTCACCGAGGCCCGGGCACTGGGGACGCCCACCTCTCAGGCCCAGACCCGATAGGACCAGAGGACCCGAGCCCCACCAGGCAGCCACCAGGTCGAGCCGACACATGCCCAAGTGCCCAACCCCTGAAAGCGACAACAAGGGCCCCCAGCACGCCCGCAGGCAAAAGGACACCCACCCGGGGGCCAGGTGGTAGGAGCGCGACACCAAGTAACCTCAGATGTAACAGAGAGGGGGCAGTCCAAATCCCAGCCTGACAATTAGACATTCATACACAGACACACTCACTCAGACCCACCCTCATCCTCACTCACACAAAGACAAACAATAACGACACGTTCCATTCATAATCCTGATGCACCCTCTATACCCCCTAGGTCCAAGACATGTACCTGCCCCCTACATGGGGCAGCCCACACCCAAGCCCAGGAGGTAGGCCCATTCATTCTGGGGTGGAGAGTAGCCGACATCCAAGATTCGGCCCAACCCTCGCCCTGCCGATAGCACAGGACACCCGAGCCCAAGCAACCCCAGGGAGAGCAATATTTTTTTATGTTAAAAGCACAAGAGCACCTTTTTAAGTTAAAATTATTTATTCTTCCTTTTCGCTTGAAGTACTTTTTTGCTGCTATGGTCCAATTTTTGAGTTTATTAAAGATTTAGACTAGAGTGTAGACAACAAAAAGACAGTGGCAATAATTCTATTTGTAAAAAACTTATGTGTGCAATTGATGGTTAAAATAAAATATTTAAGTTTGTTCAAATTTAGTGTTGAAATTTTTTAATCAATTTTTAATCATTTTTTCATTGATTTTGGAGCTATCGTGATATATCGTGTATCGTGATATAGCCAAAAAATATTGGGATATAATATTTTCCTCATATCGCCCAGCCCTACCTTGAGTGCATAATTTCATTCCACCTCATGTAACACATGTGATGCGAATGACAGTAAACTTGATTTGAACTTGAACTAAATCAGTCAGATTTACAAAGATGATGCTAGTGAGCCGTTCACAACACATTGTTTTCAAGGTTTGACCAAAAACGGCTTCAACTTTTTTTTTTTAACTTCAGATGATCTGAGTCTAGACTCTGACTTGGTTGGCGGCGGGGGATAGGCAAGCCTTTCAGGAATGCAAAGCATTTAATTTGTTTGACTTTGGATGTTTACAAAGTTGTGGCACTTCAGACCAGATTAACTGTGAAAAGCCTTGCCTTTAAAATCCTCCTTGTCTTTTATTCATTTGTTAATGTTCACAGATTTCATAGCATCTGAGAGTCAGTCTGTTGGAAAACGAGGCTCAGATTTTGGTCAACATCTTAAAATGGACTTGCTCCTCTGCTATATTCCTGGTGTAGATACAACTTTAATCCTCGTAGTTGCTGCCAAGGAGCAGAATAGAATCAGAGTCGATCAGAAAACCAAGACTCTGCCTCGAGGATTATATGTCCAACAGTCACTGAGAGACCAAGGAAGGAAAAGCTTGTTTTGCAGGGTGTGCAGAAGTCCATGTTTGGTCATTCAGTTGTTAACACAGATGTGGGTGTTCTTTGTGCAGCTGTGTTCTGAAGGAATCTGGCAGACTTTCAGAGCACGTACCCAATAGGATGAGATGGGCTATCACTTAATTTTATGGTGCAGAGATAATCTGCTGTTTAACCCAACACCCATCCTCCATATCCAAGATTACTATATCACCAGCTTTAGTGGATAAATTCATCAAACTGTTTGTGAAAACTGGTTCCTCTTGTAAATGCATCCATTGCTCTCCTTTAATAGAATATTGAAAATATTGTTTTATAATAAACCAAGATATAACTAATAAACAACAAGCTGACGAGTAGGGTTGGGCATCGAGGATCGAGAATAGTTTGGAACCGGGACTAACTGTCCGGTTTTCCCGGAATCGTTCGAAATGTTTATTTTTGATTCCTATTTTTGATTACTAGTCCGCCAACCGGAAGTTGAAGCTGCCCGCCGAACACCAACGAAGAAGAAGCCGCCCGCCAAAAACCAATGAAGAAGAATCCACCGGAAGTGTTCCCAAACATGTAAAGGGAGCAGCCGCGGTCGAAAATTTGGCTTAACTTTAATAAAATGGCCAGTCAGCTCAGTGCAGCACCTGCAATAATTTTATATTGTGCAAAGGAGGGTGGAGAAATAAAAAAGTGTCCCGTCTTTGACGCGCTCCGCCAGATTATTTTCGCTTCCTCCAGGTCCGGCCCTCCGAAATAACAGAATGGCCCGTCTTTGAAGCGCTCGCCGGACTATTTTTGCTGCCTCCTTCTCCGGCTCCATCAGGTAAATAAAACTATAAACTACGTCTCATACTAACATTAAGGTAGCTAACAAGTTATACTCGACTTAAAGCGGTAGGTCAACTCAAATGCAAACACCATGCTAATGTTAGCTCATATTTTTTTCTTTGACAAACGACCTTAAATGGCTAATAATGTTAGCCAGCCTCCACGGTGTTCACCACAGCTTCCATGGGAAATATGTTGGTGCAACTGAATGAAGAGTGCCACAGAACGGTTACAGCATATGTTGTGAAAAGGTTGCATCCCTTTTCAGATGTGGAATCACCTACATTTAGGTTAGTTAGGTAATAACAAAAGAGCTAATAATTGTCCATCCTAAGCTAACGTTACAGTAGCAGGGACATGTTTGTTTATATGTTTGCAGGGACATGGTGAAAACCATCAACCCAAGTACACACCACCTACCATGGACCACTTGTCAAATAAGTTAATCCCATCTTGTTATAAAGTGGAGAAGAGCTACTCTGCACTTTAAACAGCAGATGGATGATGTGTCTGTGAGCAGATCCAGAGAAAGATGAATGAGCAGGTGAAATGTCATTCATGCACAACTGTCCTTTTCAGCTATTAAAATCTGAAATCTAAATACAGTACTAGTAATGTTCTTTGTGGTCAACAGAGGAAGACTGTGGAGAGGATGAGGTCACCATGCAGTCTGAAGAAAGGCCTGAGAATGAGAGAGTGGAGGATGAGGAAGAGAGTGTAAATGTATGATTGCTGAAATTATATACATTTTCAGTCTTAATAATGATTTAATAATCCCTTTTTACTGATAATACTGATTAACCTGTTTAGGAACTGTTTAGGAACCACCTCCCTGCAATCTGTCCAGAAAGTCTCCACTGGCAGAGCTTTTTTGCTGAGGAAGAAGCACAATGTAATGTCACAGCTCCATGTTCATGAAGAAACAAATGGAGAGGGCTGCAGATGTACTAGGACATTATACTGGTGAAGATTCTCAAGGACATTCCACCAGCCGTTCTGTCTGAGGACCCTGCTGCTGCTGGTGGAACCAACACAAGACTTATCCTGTGCTATCAGATCTTGCATTCTTCCACACCTAGCAAACGTGTTGTCCACTGCAGGAGACACTGTCTGTCCAGAACACTCACACATACTGCCTGAGAAGCAAATATGATTATTTTCCTCAACAAGAACTGTTTCTGATTTTGTACTGTACCTGCTGCTAACCTGGACTGGACTGTACTAGATACTCTTTTTTTTTACAACAACAACAACAACAACAACAACAACAACAACAACAACAACAACAACAACAACAACAACAACAACAACAACAACAACAACAACAATAATTTTGTTTAATATTCTGCAGCAGGTTAGCTCATCAGTGGGAGCTCAGTAACATGACTGCAGCCATCAGACACTGGACATGTAAAAATGTGTTTCCATGAGGTTTTCAAACATAAAGATCTTTTGTAAAAGTGTACCCGTGTGAAAAGAAAACTCATAACATATTGAAGTTCATAATTTTGACATTTATATACTATTGAAAATAGCCCTGTGAGAAATTCATAGTAAATTTAACATAAAGGAAAAAGTTCAAAGCATTAAAATTCAAATAGAAGTTCAAATTATTTAATCCTGAAAGAACTCTGCCTAACTACTGTAGCTCTTTTATAACATGATGGAGTTAAATTCAAAGCAGTCTCCTCGGATAAATAGTTTTAACTTATTATTTTTATATGAAAGTTTCTGTTAACTTATTATTTTTATATTGGATTGTTTCTGTTCAGTTCCAGTTGAGGTGGCTCGGGCATCTGGTTAGGATGCCTCCTGGACGCCTCCCTGGTGAGGTGTTCCGGGCATGTCCCACCGGGAGGAGACCCAGAGGAAGACCCAGGACACGCTGGAGGGACTATGTTTCTCGGCTGGCCTGGGAACGCCTTGGGATTCCCCCAGAGGAGCTGCTCCAAGTGGCTGGGGAGAGGGAAGTCTGGGCCTCCCTACTTAGGCTACTACCCCCGCGACCCGACCCCGGATAAGCGGACGAAAATGGATGGATGGATGGATGGATGTTTCTGTTCAGTGCCCTGAGACGACTTCTCTTGTGACTTTGCGCTATACAGCATAAATAAACTGAACTGAATTGAATTTACATGTCTTTTTTTAACCCCGCCTTCAAAAAGAATCGGAATTGAAACAAAGAATCGGAACCGGAATAGCTCAAATTCAAACGGTGCCCAACCCTACTGATGAGTGGGTTTTTGGATTTGTGCACGACACAAAACACCAGAAATGGTTAAAATTATTTTTTGATCAATCGCCACTGGTGGAGGTCACAGTCAAGAACGAGGTGTAATCCTTAAGACATTTGAAGAGGGTGAAGTCAATGGCTGTGAGCAGGCAGTAGCAGCAAGCGGCAATTAGGGCTGAACGATTTTGGAAAATAATCTAATTGCAATTTTTTTCCTATAAATTGCAATTGCGATTTAAAACGTGATCATTTTTTATATCTTCTCAAGTGTTTTTCAACAAACAGAAGCAATAAATCAATCTGTTTTATAATAAACAATGTCAGATTTATTTAAAGCAGAGATTACAATAAAGCAAACAAATCTAGGCCTTTTCTTTTCACCATTTTTATTTTTTCTTGTTTCATAAACATAATAGTAAACATATTAAGTGAACTTCCTAACTATTGTCTGAACTTCACATGACAGTTAATAAATAAATATGAAAAATTAGATATAAAAAATTAAACTTACTGCTTTCCAGCCTGTAACATCATAAAAAATAAAGTGCAAAACACATAAAGAGAATCTGCTTTAACGAACTCGTTATTTTCTGGGAAATCAAACTCAGTGAACACAAAATAAACTAGTATCTGTTCTTATTAAATCTTTTAGATGTAAAAAATAACTCTTGGAACAATAATGCAATTTTGAATGTCCAGAGGACCAGACTTAGCTTTTTTAAGATTTTTCTACCTGGATTATTGAGCATGCATCAGGGAATAATGTAATTACATTTCGAGAACAGCATCAAGGCAGGTTCTGCACAATACATGTTGTTGTGCTGCGTCTTCTTGTTTATAGCCAAAATAGTTCCAAATAGCAGACATGCTACTCCTCTTTGGCGCCAAACTTTCAGATGTATCATCTTCTGTCGAGCATGACGTCATTGTGCAACTGGTTAAAGCGCAGTGTTGATTTCTCCCACTACCTGCTTTGCTTTACGCCACTCACTCGTAAATGATGTAACCAGATCATGTGACCAGTCAAACTGCAGCCTTTGCGATTAGAAAATCTCGTTTTATCATATTGTGATATTATTGCAAATGCAATTAATTGTTCAGCCCTAGCGGCAATGCAGAGCACTGATTTTGGGTTTGTCCATGGGCCAAGTCAAGTGAGACAGGCTTGGGCCGAGAACTAGGGGTGCACCTATTGCAGTTTTCTGGCTGAGCACTGATTTCTAAAAGGTCTGACCTGCTGATTCCAATTTTGGCCTACCAATTTTGTTTTATAAGCGACACTGTCAGGTGTTATAATGCCACAATGCATCTTCAATTTTCCAATATTATTTTATTGAAAAACAGACCCTGAACAATATCCTAGAAACAGCACAGCATAGCATGTCAAGCCAAAGACTCAACAACAAAGCAAGTTTAACTTGATGATAACTCATCAAAACTATCACAATTCCAATAACCACACACTCAGTGGAAAAAAACACTCCGGTAGACAGTTACACGACAGGGAGACAGAAAAGTGGCTGAAGAATTTATCTGACAGACAGCTCACCCAGCTGGAGACAGAGATTCTTGCCAGGGGACTGAACTTTGCTGTTGCGCCAAGTAGAATTCCGCTGGTGGAGATGATCACAGCCATTGAGTCAGCCATCCGCAACAACAAAATTAAAGGTTTTGAAGCAGAACAACTCAGAATTAAAGTTTCAACCTTCCTCAGCAATGCCAAACCACCACCTTCCAACATCAATAGAAAGGAGAGGGATGCACTCACCACTCTTAACAAGGACAAAAACATCATCATCCTTCCAGCAGACAAAGGAAGGTGCACAGTGATTTTGAAACAGAAAGACTTTCATGAGAAACTTATGACACTCCTTAGTGACTTAACTACTTATGAGCCACTGAAAAGAGATCCAGGAAGTGGTTACAAGAAGAAGTTGATAGATTGCCTGAAAAATTTGGAGCAGGACAAGACTATTGACTGTATTCTGTACCACAGACTGTATCCAGGGGAGGCCATGCCTAGACTGTATGGTTTACCTAAAATTCACAAATAAGGTGTACCTTTAAGTCAGAGGACTACGCAGGACATCTACGATCACTGTGCAATTTTGTAATCTGGTAACAAGGACGTGAACGACAGGAGCTTAAGTAGTAAGGAAAACAAGTGTGTGGAATCACACCCCTGAGGCTGTCTGGAAAAAGTCAAACCGAAACAATTTTAATCTAGCAGATTTGACCATTTTGTGAATTGATTTAGGAACTGTTAAGCTTAGGAACCCTTCTGCTAAAACGTCAGCTAAGAAATATATTTTTTCTCAGCAAAGAAATAATAGTTTTTTACCGTGTTTTCTTGTAAATTCCTTCGTGCAGGCAGCCATTTTGAGCAGGGCAAACTGCGCATGAAATCGACGTCGTTCAAAACTCCGCCTTCTGTTCTCTGATTGGTCCGGAAACTCCGCCTTCTGTTCTCTGATTGGTCCAGTCAAAAATCTACCAGCGAAATCCTTGTCTATGGGAGAAGTCCCAGACGGAGCAGTGAAGGGAAATGAGAATTGAGCGGAGCTGCGTAGGAAGGCGAGGGCCAGGCTAGCGAAACACAGGAGCTGTGGAATGAGGGGGCAGAAACATGACACAAGCGCAAGTTCAGCTACTTCTGTCAGTAAAGTAAGGACATCTTTACTACTTTACTGTAGTACAAATATTCAGTATGTCAGAAATTAGGTTTCTATGATCTTTTAAACTGGAGTTCTGTAAAAAGTTTGTGAACAACTAATATCTAACTTGTTGTAGATGGCTTTTTGAATGGCTTCAGTTTGAAGAAAAAGTGTTGTAAGCTCAATCATCCAGGTAGAGAACAACAAAAAAGGTCAAATCGTGTCATCTGGACCAGTTTCTTTAAGTGAGAAACGTTTCGTCCTCCATCCAGAGGACTTCCTCAGTCTTCTGTCTGCCAACCAGATTTGTCCCATAGGTAGCCTTCACTGCTGTGTTTTTAACACATAGGGAGAGATCTGGTTGGCAGGCCGTAGACTGAGGAAGTCCTCTGGATGGAAACATTTCTCAAAGAAACTGGTCCAGATGACACGATTTAACCTTTTTTGTCAGTGTGAAGAAAGTTTATTTCAAGCTATGCTAGTCCAGGCAGAATCATGAACAGAGATCATTGCTGCTGTCTAATCTCCAACTTTTCTCTATGGATCTGCTGGATTAACCCTGCAATGTGACAGAGGTGGAAAGGTTTATAAAACTCATTTCATGACATCAGTCATCCACTTTAAACTTGGCCCATAATTAATAAGGTTTGCAGCATAATTCAGATTCATTAAAAAAAATCAAGACTTTTGTATAACACTGTGGATCGGGGTCGAGGAGAGGCGAGTGCTGAAACAGACACATTATTATATATATTTTTTTTTTAAATCCTCCCTTGCTCTGCGAGTGGCAGCTTTTTTTGCTCTCTCTTCCTCCACCGTCTTCCTTCTCCCTGCTCTGCTCTCTGTGTGTCTGAAGCGCCTCGGGTACTCATCTCCCAAACGTAAATTAAGATTATGGATCTGGTATCATGGACGATCTACTCTATTGACAAGATTTTTTCAACAAAATGACAAGGTTCTGGGGAACCGGCGTGTCCAGCTGAGACACACACTGCGGGATACGTCATGGACTCGTGGGGAGTGTGGCAGGTGATGTGTCCCACAGTCCTGTCTCAGGAGGATGTTGAAGACATTTACATAATTGTATTTATGATAGCAGGGCTCTACTTTTGGGCATCGGAGGGGCTCTGTTCTATCGAAAATTGAAGAAGGCATCAGCAGCAGTTTCGGCCATGACAGAGCTTCCGAGCCAGTGTGAAGGTTTGATCCGTGCCATGACCTCACAAAATCAGCTGATTTACGAGCTAAACCGTAAGGTGGAGGCGATTTATGAGAATTGCAGGCCACCTACGGCTTCAGGGACTCGTCAGCATGGTGGGTTTGACCTTGGGATCAGTGGAATGGATTCCCACAATTAGGCCATTTTGGAAACAGATCGTCCAGATGGACTCAAGGCTGAAAAAAAAATCGGTCTGCTTGAAGAAAATCAACAATAAAGGCTTATCTGAATCCGACTCCCTGCCGACCTTGGAATTAGGCTGACTATCAAATTTCTCCTGGGTCATGAGTAACCAAGGATAATAAGCTTCATCTATCGCCCCCCGCCACCCCCACCCCCTTCCGAGAACTTTCTGTGCAAGCTTATCAGATCTGCTGGCTGAACAACATCATCAGAACTGTGGCCAATCTGAAAAAATGCTCATGGACAAATCTCACCACCTTGACCTCAAATGCATATGTAATCTGTTTTTAATTGTGCTTGCTTGTAGAGTTTTTTGATGTCTCAAATCGTGTCCTGATAGACAAGATGTGAAAGATCTTTTTTGTAGTACCACTATCTACCCTCATGGTTCTTACCCCTTTTCAGAGTCAGAGAGTCTTTATTGTCATTTGCACCGCATGTGGTACATGTGATGAAAACGAGATTATGTACACGGGGTCCCAAATTTTTTCATATCTCGTTCAACCTTTATTTATTTAGTCAGGTAAATCTTATTGAGCTTCGAGGGCTCATTTGCGAAAGCGACCTGCTACAAACTAAAGAATGATGAACAGCAATGGTACAAGTACATTAAACAATAGACAAAAGAAAAAGTAGCAAAAAGTAGCAAACATTATAAGGTAGATGTACAAAATCAAAAACAGGAACAAATCAGCATTGGTTTTTGCCAGGATTCCAACAGATTCTGAAAATCATTTAGAGAGGTCAGGGCCGAGAGCTTCAGATCTTTTTGTAAGATATTCCAGGAAGCAGGAGCAGAGTAGGAGAAGGCCCTTTTTCCAAGTTCAGTCCTCACTGACGGAACACTGCAGGTAATCATGTCCTGAGAGCGCACACTGTAGCTGCACTCACGCAAAGACATGTAGGAGGAGATGTATGAGGGCAGCAGACCAAGAAGTGATTTAAAGATGAAAATGTACCAGTGGAAGAGTCTGCGTGAGGTTAATGATGTCCAGTTAACCAGTGAATACAGGGTGCAGTGGTGGGTACGATAATCACAGCCAGTTATGAATCTTAGTGCACCATGATAGACAACATCCAACATCCGCAGGGTGCTTGTAGGAGCATTCATGTAGAGAATGTCACCGTAATCAATGGAGGGAAGGAAAGTCACAGATACAAGGCGTATCCTAGCATTCAGTGTTAGACATGATTTATTTCTGAAAAAGAAACCCAGTTTTACTTTCAGTTTCTTCACTAGGTTTTCCACGTGGAGTTTAAAAGAGAGATGTGAATCGACCAGGATACCCAAATATTTATATGAGTCAACAAACTCAATAGGGACACCATTTGATGATAAAATCAGAGGAAGATCTGCTGGGACCGACTTCCTACTTGAAAAAAACATCCCTTTTGTTTTATCAGCATTTAGGACAAGTTTGAGACGGAACAAATCTGACTGGATGATGTCAAAAGCGGATTGCAGTAACTGGAAAGCCTTAGCTACTGTTTTAGCTTGGCAATAAACAACTGTATCATCAGCATAGAAATGTAAGGATGCATCAGGGATGCTCTGACCTACATTAGCTATGTAGATTGTAAAGAGGGTTGGTCCTAAAACTGAGCCTTGTGGTACACCATTTTTAACTGTTAAATAGCTGGAAGAAGTACCGTTATGTTGAACACATTGCCTCCGATTGGAAAAATAGTTAGAAAACCAACCGATTGTGTGATCAGAGAAACCGATTTCTGAGAGCTTATGACACAGGATGTTATGGTCCACAGTGTCAAAAGCTTTAGACAAGTCTAAGAAAAGTGCAGCACAATAATTCTTAGCATCCAATGCTTCAACAACGTCATTAAGAACCTTCAGAGAAGCAGTTGTTGTGCTGTGTTTTTTCCTGAAACCAGATTGATGAAGAGGTAAAATGTTAAATGAGTCCAGATAATTTTTGATCTGAGAGTTTATCAGTTTTTCTAGGATCTTGGATAAAATGCAAAGTTTAGAGATTGGTCGACATCTTATATCTAAGATATCCATCATTGGTCGAGATCATGACATCTTATATCTAAGATTATTATTCTGAAAAAGAATAATAAGGCCGCGCTGATAAAATTAGCTGCAGCTTCGTACACTTAGCCCATCTTTCGGGCGACTGTGCGTACATTTTCTTGCTGTACATCAGTGCAATGATAATAAAGCTTATTCTGATTCTGATTCTGATCTGAACATTAATTATCTTTGTAACTTTATAAAAAACGTATTCTTTTTTTTTGTGTGTGTTGTCTGTAAAGACACAAACATAAAACTAAATAAATGTGGGATGTTGTTCCATAAATACAGCAGTCTCACATATCATCTGGGAGCTTAGACATCTCTGAACATGTGATGATTAATAATAATAAAGACCCGCTCGTCCTGACAATGTTTTCATTGATCCTCCTCTGACAGGTGGCCTCGACAGATGGCATCATCCAACGGGCTGTGTCGCTACGGGGCAAGGGTGGACTGCTGCTGGGGGTGGACGCGCCGCTCCTGGGGTCACTGCCAGCGTGAGTACCATCATGCCTGCTGCCGCTGCTGCTTCTGCTTTGGGGCAATGTGGGATTATCAGGTTTTCAAGCTGGGGTCAGAGGGGCTTCTATGCTGCAGGGGGAGGCACACAGACATCCACTGTCACATCACACACCACTAAGAGCCTTACACCTAAAACTGGCTAGAAATAAATAAATAAAATGACTCATGATAAATGGCTGATTGGAGCACTGGGTGGAGGGGGGACTTTTATATAACCACTGCAGGGGGTCACTATGAAAGACAGAACATAAGTGCAGGAGGAAACATTTTAAGGTAACCACAACAAGGAAGAAACCAACACTGGTGCGGGTGTTAACACAAACGGTGAGGTCCAATAATTCTCAGTCAGGTCATCTGGACAGGTCAGACACACACGTTCCCCCCCACAGGATTCAGAGGATGTTTCTGATTGTGCTCATTGCTCAGCATCAATACATCCAGCAGGGCCACAAAGCCTCCCAGTTTCATCCCTTATCACAGATCAGATCCGTCATGTGACACAAGAAGACGTGAAGGTTCTGAAGGCTACAGATTCAGCTGACTGACTCACAAATGGCTCATTCTCTGCATGGCTTGGTGCCTGAAACACTTGCTGCTTGGCTGTGGGCATTTATTAAAGGGTGTCTTGAAATGCATAAATCTACCATTTCCACAGTGGGAACTTACCAACACGCTGTTCAAAGAAATAGATAGGAGGAAATGAACAAGACAACGAGCAGCTGGAAGCTGCAGCCATCATCGTTGGATTTGCATTCATTCTTTTTTTACAGAAGACAATTCTATTCAGTTTATTTCTGTAGCTCCAAGTTCCAACAGAAGTCGTCTCAGGGCACTGAACAGAAACATTCACATACATTATTAAAGACAATTAATGTTATCTACCTAAGGAAGCAGCAGATTGTGTTGAATCTTCACTTTGTCGCAGTCTCCCATCCTGAGCAAGCACAAAGACGATTGGAAAGGAAAAACTCCCTTTTAACAGGAAGAAACCTCCAGCAGAACCAGGCTTAGGATGAGCGGCCATCTGCTTCTGGTTTGAGAGGAACAGGAAGGAGAAACAGACAAACGTAGAACAGCAGGTCCAAGTGTAACTAGCTGTTCTGTGAAAAGACCTGAAGCCCTGTAGATCCAATAACAGAGTGTGAGTATAAACTAAATAAACTTAAAGTATGTCTCTTGTCTGTTGTCATCACATTTCCCAACACTGAGCTGTAATTTGATGTGGTAGTAGCTGAGAGTCGTTCCCAACTCATCAGTCGAAGTGTTAATTAATCCTCCGTGATCTCACCAAACGAGTTTGTTGCTGTCATTGACCAACACGAAGACCTCCATCTTTTCTCCTTGTGAAGCAATCTTTGTCAGAAACTATGACATGAGGAGCAGCGGGTGACATGCATTCCTTCTCGTTGGCTTCTTTTTAAATCTTCCAGTAAAACGAGAAACAGCCCATTGCCAACTCCCTCTTCTGTCACTTAAAGATAATCTCTTTTTTATTGGTCAAATGAAACATTGCGGTGTCTGTTTCCCTCCCAATGAATGTGGTGGGTCGTGAAACACACATGGAGCAGAACTTTCTGTTGGGAAGTTCCTGTGGTGGAAAAGGCCTCAAACTGTTCATTTTCTGGATGTTGAATGTGGCCACTCAATATGTTCATGGACCCTTTCTTTGTGCTTTTTGTTCAAATTCACCATATTCTTTTTTCTTCATAGGTGTTGACCTGCCATGACCTTTTTTATTTCTTAGTTCATTGTGAAAGCTTGTCACACACTGCTCATTTGGTTTGTACAGGTAATCCCCGAATTACGAGCGCTCTTACTTACGAGGTCCCGGACTTACGAATATGCATCTCATTAAAAAAAAAAAAATTTTTTTTTTTTTTAAATAAATGAATACATGTACAGTACTGTACAGTCACCAAGCACTTAGCCTATCCTAACACAGTTTTTAAAGATGAAGGAGTGAGTTGAATTGTCTCCCTCCTCCCTGCAGGCTCCATTCCCATAAAGGGAGCTAGCTCCCTTTATGTGAAAGGGAGACAATTCAACTCACTCCTTCATCTTTAAAAACTGTGTTAGGATAGGCTAAGTGCTTGGTGACTGTACAGTACTGTACATGTATTTATTTATTTAAAAAAAATAATATATATATTTTTTTTGTGATCCTACTTACGAATTTTTGACATACGAGCGGCCCCTAGGGACGGAACTCGCTCGTAAGTCAGGGACTACCTGTAATAGCTTTGTTTTACTCAGAGTGCCATCTTTTCATTAGTTTGTCTCTGGGAACACAAACAGTAGTTATTTTTTTCTGTCAGGCAGATTATCTTGAGCTCATTGTGAGGCTTATCTCACATTTATTAGAAACTCTTTATGGTAATCCTATTCTTACCTAAACTCTTAGAGCCGTGAAGTTATGCTGATATATTTGGGACAAACCACAGCTTGTAGCTTGAGGAGAAAAAAGAAAGAATTTCCAGATATCTTTCTTTTTTCTTTAACTCCAGTACTCAGTGAAGTTCAGAAACTTCATCCTGGGGACTTGACCTTTGAGTTCTTAAATGCGTGTGAGGAGGAGGAAGAGTGCAAAACATCTCTGTCTGGGCCAGACTGGGCAGAAAGTCTGGCAGGAATTCATCACATCGGTGCCCAGAGCTTCACTGTGATGTCTGCTGAGCTCTGTGCCTTCACAGATTCTCAGAGTTAAACAAATTTGTGCTCCAACAGATTCAGGGTTTGAACTGGCTGACGATGGACGAGCAGGATGGATTAGCAGGAAGGAAACGTGTCATGTTCTTATAGTCAACAGTTTTAATAAAACGTTGCTGCAGGGCATCCTATACCTGTTTATAGCTGCAGGGCAAAGCCCAAAAGAGTTTTGCTTAAATATTATTGGACAGATGGCACACTGGAGGCTAATCAATAATATTAAATGGTTGCGTTTGCCTAATTGGAAGCCAAACAGCAGTGTGTGTGCACGTTTTCCTACTTTTCCTGGAGTCACACATGTTAGCCCAAAAATATCAGGTCATTT
>JBBPBX010014500.1:37937-50810 GCA_038048925.1 Garcialebias charrua
TGTGCTACTCAACCGCCTTTGAGAAGAGTAATGAAAGTTAGCCATAGTAAGATAGAGTACATGTGTGTGAATACCAAAATGTTATTATAGATATCAACTTACAGAACATTTGACAATAAAATAAAATATTAAAGTAAATATTTTAAGTGCTTGTCACATCAAATTTTCATCATAAACACAAATGCATTTTTGGAAAGATAACATTAATAAAATATTACCTTTTTTTTAACATATCCAGCTGCAGACATGTACAGTTGTTGAGATCTTAGCATATGTATTAACTGGAAGTGATAAGATAAGATGAGATAGAACTTTATTGATCCAGCAGGAAAATGACGACAGTAACAAGAAGTGATGTCAAAGGGAAGATGAACAAAGCATTGCTCAAATATCTACCTGCACCGATGGTAGAGACAAATCTTGATATTTCTTTAGATTATTTTGAGTCAGATCTAAAAAAAGCTAAGTCTGGTCCTCTGGACATTCAAATGTCCAGAGGAACAGACTTAGCTTTTTTAGATTTTTCTACCTGGATTATTGAGCATGCATCAGGTTATTTTTTGAGTCAGAGTTTCCCGACTTAGTTCCCCTTTGATGTAATTTCTTGTTTCACTTTTCCACAAAAAAGTGTCCCAGTTATGTGACAAAACAGGTAAAACCATGTGTTTTGTGCCAAATTTATTAAAATATTAAGAAGAATTCTTCTTCTTCTTTTTTTTTTTTTTGGTATTTGTAGTACCGGTACTGTATATACACAGGCTCTTTAAGGGGTGTGGTTAACTTTTGTTATTTGTCTTAGAACTGGACCTAAAATAATAAATGTCAAATAAAATGTGACATAAAATTATTTAAAGCTCATGGATATCTGTTATATTAATTCACAATTCATGAGTAACAACATTTTGTATCCACCATTGCCCATTTAGCTGAATCACATAAGGAGGTACTGAAATGTCTCCTAGCTTTTTATTCAGAGCCTCTGAAGTCTGAGGTAATGAAGTAGTTAAATATGCATATAGGTAATCAGTAGGGATGGGGTCGATCCGATCCAGCATCGGTATCCGATACCAGCATAATTAAAGTATCGGATATCGGAACCAACCTGCTGATGTTCCCGATACTTTCAAGATGTCAGAGAGCACGTATATTGCACCATGCTCTGTGACTTATGTCTTAACATTGTGTGAGGTAAACCCAGAGAAGACACTCTGAGCCTCACTACAGTAATTCACATCTAATGGCATACAAGAGGCGAGGTCTCTACCACAGACGTCCTTCTGACTCATGGTGCAGCCCGGAACACTAGTCTAAAATACTGCTAAGCATTATGGGAAATCATCACAGTCTACTCCCCATTTTTTAGTTTTAGTTTTGATTGTGGCACTATATGAGTTTTAATTCTTGTTGAATTTGATCAACGGATACAGATTTAATCTATAATTGAACACTAATATACTGCTAAGCATTCTGGGAGATCCTGTTTTTTAGTTTCGTTTTTGATTGTGGCACTATGAGTTGTAATTCTTGTTGGTTTAGATCAACAGATACAGATTTAAACTATGCATTGAATTTATAAATGTAAATTCAATGTACAATTAGGGCTGGGCGATATGGACAAAAATTAATATCTCGATATTGTTGTGATATATCGCGATATACGATATACATCTCAATATAATTTTCTGTCCATAAAAGAATAACAAAAATATATTTCTGAGTCAAAGCTTTGTCCCAGTTGTCACACAGCAACATTTATTAACAAAAAGCTGTAACTACAAAATAAATGTCTAAAAAATGAACTATTTACATACATTACTTTATTTTTTAGACATTTATTTACACCTATTAAATAATAGTCCTCTTCAGCTGAGGGCAGCTGTGTCATTGTCTCTGATGTGTGTCTCATCAGTGTATGAATGGGTAAATGAGGACACAGATTGTGTTTTAAAGAGCTTTGAGTGTCTTGATAAGATAGAAAGGTGCTTTCACTTTAGTCAGTGTGTTTGTGAACTGCAGTAAATGTGAGCCTCTGTGGTACAATATATTTGATATACTGTATCCGGTTTTATTGTGAAAGGGTCAGGGGGTTGTTTCCGGTTTCACGAAGAATAAAGACGTTCTCTAAGTTGCTCTACAAAGTGTCGCATTGAATCCTTGTGTAAAAACACGACAGCCTCCACTCAGAAACGTGAACAGAGAGGCGGAGACATTATTAAATCAGCAGTTTATCATATATCGCTAAAGACACGGTCAGTCTCAGCTGTGGAAGAAGACGGCTAAAGCGTTAGCCATCTTGTTAGCCGCTAAGGACCGTTTCTTTAGCGATATATGATAAACTGCTCATTTATTAATGTCTCCACCTCGCTCTGCGGTGCACGCACGGATAAATGAGCTCAGACCCGTGGTTTGTTTTAATGAAGCAGGAGGCTGTAAAAACAACTCGGTTCTGCCGTTCATGCTCCACTCCGCTGTTTAAATGGTGAAAAAGATTCGTAGTTCCGACCTTTCGTCGGGATTATTTTCAGCATTGTCTACAAAAAAAAAATTCTCACAAAGAACATTGTTTCCCCCCTCAGCAGCTAGCGTCGCTCTTCATATCTGCCGTGTTCACTTGTGCTGAAAGTCTCCGCTCTCCTGCAGGCAGGAAGGAAGGGCTGGTCTGTGTTCAGTGAAGGAGAAGGAGGGGGGCGAGTGGGAGCCTGCGCAACAGCAGGAGAATTCTCGATATACACGATATAGCCATTTTAACCATCGTACATTTAAAATATTGCGATACATTGAGTATATTTGATATATTGCCCACCCCTATGTACAGTGTTGTTTAAATCTGTATCTGTTGATCAAAACCAACAAGAATTACAACTCAGTGCCACAGTCAAAAACAAAACTAAAAAACGGGATTTCCCAGAATGCTTAGCAGTATATTAGTGTTCAATTATAGATTAAATCTGTATCCGTTGATCAAATTCAACAAGAATTACAACTCATATAGTGCCACAATCAAAACTAAAACTAAAAAATGGGGAGTAGACCGTGATGATTTCCCATAATGCTTAGCAGTATTTTAGACTAGTGTTCCGGGCTGCACCATGAGTGAAAAGGACGTCTGTGGTAGAGACATGCCTCTTGTATGCCATTATTTTGGGTAATACTGTAGTGAGGCTCAGAGTGTTCTCTGGGTTTACCTCACACAATGTTAAGACATAAGTCACAGAGTTTCGTGCAACATATGTGCTCTCCCTTCAAGAACTTAATTATTACAGCCTCCTATACCTGAACACCGATATCGGATCAGAAAAGTTTCGGTATCGGTCGATACTCGGATTTAGGAATCGGTATCGGATCGGATGTAAGAAATGTGGATCGGTGCATCCCTAGTAATCAGAAGCCATTTATTTCAGGCCGTCCTAGCCTTTGATGGTTTAGGAGACACTCATGATGAATATATCTTGTTTTAAGTGTAACAGGTGCTATTTTGTGCCCACAGCTGCTTCTGAGTAAGGTTCCTGTGATCATGGAAAAAGGCATTTATGATTTACTAATGGGGGTTGCAGCCAAATTCAGTTCAGTTTATTTGTATACATTTCCAACAAAAGTAGTCCCATGACACTCTACAACATAAATAACAAGTCCAGATTAAAAATGTACCTCCTGTTACTTTAGTCACTATCATAAGATACGTTCACATAAAGAACATTATGAAATTTCAAATGAATATCTCTAAGGAAGCCATCTACTGTAATTGTTTTTTTAATCAAAAAAATCCCCCATGCTGAGCAGCATGAAGGAAACCGTGGAAAGGAGCCTTTTTACCAGGAAGATACATCAAACAGAACCAGGTTCAAGATGATTTGCCTCAGTTGGCTGTGGTTTGAGAGGACATTAAAGAGACACACACAGATGCAGGGTCCTGGAGAAGTTGCCACAGAAAGTCAAGCAAAGAACACAAAGTTAACGGCAGCATAAAATTACTTGCGGAGAACAGCAAGGGTAAGAGAAAGCTCAGGAAATCCAAGCCAACCCCAACTATAGGATTTATATAAAAGGAAAGTCTTCAATCTAATCTTAAAAGTAAGGTGTCAGCCCTATGGACAGAAACTGGAAGTTGGTTCCACAAGAGAGGAGGAATAACTGATAACTGAAATATTTTCCTCCCATTCAGCATTTGGAAATTCTAGGAACCACAAGTAAACCTGAAGTCTGAGAGTGAAGTGCTCTGGAAAATATGGAACAGTAAGATCTAGGATGTAGCTTGGTTTTTGAAAGCTTTGCAGATAGTATTGTTTTGAATTTGACAGGGATTCAATAATTGATGTTAAAACTGAGAAATATGATCGCTTCTTCTAACTCAGAACGCTGGCAGCAGCCATGTGAATCAACTGAAGACTTTTTAGTGTTTAGTGAGCATCCTGATAATGATTAAAAATAGTCCATCCAAAGAGCAATAAATGCACACCGGTTTTTCTGCGTCTTTTTTAAATTTATTTTTTACCATGGATAGAAGGAATAATGTGGATGATGTTTGAAGAACAACATGCAACTAATTTCTGCCAGTCCAGTTGTGAACAGCAGTTTCTGAGCCAACCCTTTCTTATCACCTCTTAATTTAAAGTGAGACTAAACCCAGGTTGAGACGGTAACTCCTTCCAAAATCTCCCTGAAAATGGGCGTGTCGAGAGACAAGGAAGGGTGGAGGTAGAGTTGTGCTTTTGTTCACGCCTCCACCTGCAACAACCTAAAACAAATTAAACCTCTAGCCAACAACATACACCAAGCAACAACAAAGAATAAACATGTAGATGTATTTATCTATTCCACCCATTCCATCCAAAACCAAAGGCCTAAAAAATGAAAATGAAAAGAAAAATAAAACCGCTTGTCAGGAGTGAAATGCAGCACTTCCATATAAGGTATGCACTTCTCATCTCTGCAGGGGATTGGCTCTGCTTGAACCACCTGTGTGACATCACACATGAGCAGACATGTCACACATGAGCGTTTGCACAAATAAGAAAATTAAGGTGTAATCCACCAGTTCAACCCATAGAACTACCGTAAACACATTTTTAGACCAAATATTGCCAAATATTGCCAATTTACACAGATATGCACAATTATGTGAGAATAAACACAGCCATAGTGCTAGATAACATTTTAAACACATTCTAGGGAGTTTATCAGCTAAAAAAAGTTAATTTTGGGTTTAGTCGCACTTTAAATTCAACTTCCTCTGAGAGTTTGTAGTGAATGAAAACAACTGTATCATGTGAACATATCACATTCCACATTCAGAAGGTAATTCATTACTGTAGCACAAACATAATTCAATTTACTGACATTCAGACAACTGTTATGTTTTAAACAACTGAAAGCATTATTTTGTTTATAGTTAAAGATAGTAGTACAGTAATCTGTATCTTTTGTTCAAATATTGTTTAGCTATAAGTGAGTCTACAGACAGCTTCACAGTTTACCATAGTTTGGTTTTTATTTTAGGGCATTCATCTCTCTATGGAGACAAAACAAACATGTGTGACTCCAGGTCAGAAAATGTATGCATATGTGTTCCCTTGCTGTATGTTTGCTTGTAAAATGTACCCCAACCTTATTTTTGTCTGTTTTTTTTTCTCCAACACTAATCCCCCCATCCCCCATCTTTGTTTTTCTGGCTACTTGTTTTGCAGCTCTCTTCGCCTTAACTCACAGAGTAGTCGGGATAAGGTGCCAACCCCAAGGTTAGCTTCTCATGTATCTTGCAATAATCTGACTAGACATGTTATGCTGGGGGCACATCCTCTGAATCCTGGGCTCGCTAATTTATTTATAGCCCAACAACTCCCCCACCTCCTCGCAGCGCAAACACCTCATTCCTCTTGGCAGCAGCTAATGTCTACTCATACCTAAAATCTATGCAAATAACTTTCACTCTGCAGGTTAAGTTTCCCTTACAGACGTGTCTAACATGAATTATGCTGTCTTTATTGACTTACTGACGTTCAGCATGCCTGTTAGAATATCAATCTGACCATTAAAAGTTCAAATCTTTTGAATATTATAATTTTATGTATGTTTATTTCTGTAAATAATTCTACCCATGGACCATGTTTTTCAGTTTGAACACTTGAAAGAAAACAGTAAAAATGATTAAAATCATCATCATTACAATTAACTGTAAGAATGCTAAGCTTGTGTTAGTGAAACAATGATTTAAACGCACACAAACACAATATATAATATAAAACATAAATGAAGTGCTTTTTTTGATTTTAATATCAGGGAATTAAAACAGTCAAAGTTTTCATTTTAGACTGATCATCAAAGTGAAAGTGTGTCAGTTGTGTTTAAATGGAACTCATGAAACAGGGATCACATGGGTTGCGTTTGTTCTTCCAGCTGGTAAGGCCAATTTTAGTCCTCTTCATCCTTTTTTGTGGTTCATGAGCACTGGACATTTCTCTGATCTATTTGCCAGACTGGAGGCTCAGATTGCTTTCAGAGGTAAGGCATGTCTATATGTTTGCCTCTGATCCAGTTAATGAAGTCCTCCTCCACAAAGGAAATTAGCTTCACCAGTGCCATTTTCCAAGTAAAATAGCAGTTGCTTCTTTCTGTTTATTCTCACATCAGGTCAAGGTCTGACAAAGTCATCCTTTTAGAAAGCTCTTTATTTCCTTCAACAAATTGGACCCTTTTAATTTGGTGATAGCAAGGTCTGAGGGCTCTTTGTGTTAAAAAAAACAGCCTCATACCACAGATATCTAAAAAGTGGGCCAACAATAGCTTCATTCTATTTAATAAAGTTGAATGAGTCTGGAGATGTTATCTGCTCCAGTTAAAGGAGTCATCTCATCCTCCCGAGCCTCTGAATTCAGTTAGAACCACATTTCAAGTGTCTCTCTTAGTTCAGTGTAGATGTCTGTCAGCTAAATAGTTATTTTTTTCTTATCATTTTTACCTTTGTTCTGTTCAACTGTCCACAGAGGATGGCAGAACACAGTGCTAGTGCACTTTTTCATATCATTCTCGTATTGTCTTTGTTTCAGCTTAGGTGTCAAACGTAATAAATCATGGACATAATGTGGACATTTCAAACCTCTAACTGGACTTCATGAAATGTGTTTTGCACTCTCACTGGGACCGCAGCAACCTGCAGAGCTAGAAACTCTCACCGGAACCAACATAATAAAATTGCAGCTCCTGTGGTGACCAAAACTCAAGGTTCCAAAACAACCCAGACTCTGGAGCCCTGCAGTGGTAATGTCCAAATTTACAGTAAGAACAAGCATGTTTGCAACCTTATTTTTTCATTACAACCTTATTTGTTCTGATTTGTGGTTAAAAAGGACTCAAATATAAAGCAGGCAGGGAATGGAAACAAACTTTCATTTTGCAAGTTTTAAACCACGATGATGCACAATGCAGGATAATGAACAACTGAAAGAACACTGCATACATAACACAATGCTCAATTTTACTGAAAGGAAATCTGTCAAAGAATTGTAAACCTTTGTATAATGACAGAGCAGGTGTGATCATCAAAAATTGCTACTTTGACTTCATTTAGTCAGAGTTGATGAAAATGTGAGTGCTACTGTTGAATGTTCTCTTGTGTTACACACACTAGACAAAAAGTGGTTTGCCTCCTTTTTTAAAACATACACTCTGAACAAAAATATAAAATCAGCACTTGTTTTTGATCCCATTTTCTATGAACTGAGCTCAAAGATATCAGACTTTTTCTTTGAACACAAAAGGCATTTTTCTTTCAAATATGGTTCACAGATTTGTGTAAATCTTAATTATAAATCAATGAGATGATCCATCTACCTCACAGAAGTGGCATATCAAGGTGCTGATTAGATGGCTTGATTATTGTACAGGTGTGCCTAGGAGGGGTGTAACGGTACGCTAAAATCACATTTTGGTTCAGTTCAGTTTCAAGGAGGGCTCGGTTCGGTTAATTTTCAGTACAAAAAAAGACAAAATAAAGACTTACAAAACGTTTATTATGAAAATGTGTCAAGTAAACAATAAGTTTAGTAAGTAAATTAAAGTGACCCATTTAGATGACATTTTAAATAACGGCACTCTGTACAATAAATAAACTATACTAACAATAATAACAATCTTTATAAATACAATAATAGTCAGAACCAGAACAATAAGCAGCAACAGACCATTTACAATCTAAGTAATCAAGTATTGTTTTTGGTCAAAAAGACCAACTTGTCCACATTTTCTGCCAAAAGAACAGATCTAGTTGCAGTGAGTATCTCCAGAGGTGGAGAAAATCAGCTCACTAACAGGTAGCAGGAATAAAGAGGTGGAGCTTTGCTAATTTTGCAGTGTGGCTGTATTTGGCCTCATTACTCACAACCTCTTCTTGGACCTGCTCCCACCTGTCCCTGGAAAAGTTCAGAGTTCATTCATCACAGACTTCTTAGCTGCAGGTGATCTCTGGTGGATTTCCCTAAAGAGTAAGAAGACAGCTGCTATCTCTGTCCCAGACTGGAAATAAAACACAAAGAAGTAAAAAAAAAAAAGAGTTAATAAGATTATAATTTTAAATTAAAAAATGTTAATTAGATAATAAAATAATAAAGGAACAATACCTCTTCTTGAACGGTTGTTATGAGGTGGTTGAATCTTTCAGTCGTCATCATCATCATCATCATCATCATCATCATCATCATCATCATCATCATCATCATCATCATCATCATCATCAGGGCAAGGCTTTAAAGGTGGGGTATGTAACATTGTAATGTAGTCTGTAACTTTTCGAACAATATATTTTTAACATATTTCTTCACTCTGTCACTATCTATTAACAGACTGATCTTGGACAAAGTACAAGCCCAAAACCAGAAAAGTTGGCACGTTGTGCAAATCGCAAATAAAAACAGAATACAATGACTTGCAAATCTTTTTCAACCCATATTCAACTGAATAGAATGCAAAGACAATATATTTAATGTTCGAACGGAGAAACTTTATTTTGTTTTGCAAATAACCATTAACTTAGAATTCAATGGCAGCAACACATTGCAAAAAAGTTGGCACAGGGACATATTTACCACTGTGTTACATCGCCTTTCCTTTTAACAACACTCAGTAAACGTTTGGGAACTGAGGAGACCAATTTTTGAAGCTTTTCAGGTGGAATTCTTCCCCATTCTTGCTTGATGTACAGCTTAAGTTGTTCAACAGTCCGGGGTCTCCGTTGTCGTATTTTACGTTTCATAATGCGCCACACATTTTCAATGGGGGACAGGTCTGGACTGCAGGCAGGCCAGGGGAGGACCCGCACTCTTTTGCTACGAAGCCACGCTGTTGTAACACGTGCAGAATGTGGCTTGGCATTGTCTTGCTGAAATAAGCTGGGGCGTCCATGAAAAAGACGTCGCTTGGATGGCAGCATATGTTGCTCCAAAACCTGTATGTACCTTTCAGCATTAATGGTGCCTTCACAGATGTGTAAGTTACCCATGCCTTGGGCACTAATGCACCCCCATACCATCACAGATGCTGGCTTTTGAACTTTGCGCCTATAACAGTCCTGATGGTTCTTTTCCTCTTTGGTCCGTAAGACACGACGTCCACAGTTTCCAAAGACAATTTGAAATGTGGACTCATCAGACCACAGAACACTTTTCCACTTTGCATCAGTCCATCTCAGATGTGCTCGGGCCCAGCAAAGCCGGCGGCGTTTCTGGATCTTGTTGATGAATGGCTTTTGCTTTGCATAGTAGAGCTTTAACTTGCACTTACAGATGTAGCGACGAACTGTAGTTACTGACAGTGGTTTTCTGAAGTATTCCTGAGCCCATGTGGTGATATCTTTTACACACTGATGTCGGTTTTTGATGCAGTACCGCCTGAGGGATCGAAGGTCACGGGCATTCAATGTTGGTTTTCGGCCTTGCCCCTTACGTGTAGTGATTTCTCCAGATTCTCTGAACCTTTTGATGATATTACGGACCGTAGATGGTGAAATTCCTAAATTCCTTGCAATAGCTCGTTGAGAAAAGTTGTTCTTGAACTGTTCGACAATTTGCCCACGCATTTGTTCACAGAGTGGTGACCCTCGCCCCATCCTTCTATGTGGATGACTGAGCATGTCAAGGAAGCTGCTTTTATACCCAATCATGGCACCCACCTGTTCCCAATTTGCATGTTCACCTGTGGGATATTCCAAATAAGTGTTTGATGAGCATTCCTCAAATTTCTCTGTCTTCTTTGTCACTTGTGCCAGCTTTTTTGAAACATGTTGCAGGCATCAAATTCCAAATGAGCTAATAATTGCAAAAAATAACAAAGTTTACCAGTTCGAACGTTAAGTATGTGGTCTTTGCAGTGTGTTCAATTGAATATAGGTTGAAAAAGATTTGCAAGTCATTGTATTCTGTTTTTATTTGCGATTTCCACAACGTGCCAACTTTTCTGGTTTTGGGCTTGTAATCTCTGAAAAAAACTATAGTCCCCTTGCTTCTCTATCAGCATTTATAAAAACACTGAAAACACAAGAGTGACCCGGACAATGATCAGCCAATAAAAACAGAGTTGTTTGTCACACCCCAACCCACGCCCCCACCTGTCCCAGCCGCAGCTCGTTCTCATTCAAAGGATTGCAAAGCGATGCAGGACTGTTTTTTATGTGACACAAAATGTATTAAATATCCCTTCTTTATCCCAGAGCTGGACTTTTATTTAGTTTTTTTGCCAAAAGTCAAGTGATCGCTTCATCCTTCACTGACAGACATGAGGAAATGGATTTGTCACGACTCACGAGCGAATTAAAACATGTCCAACGTTGCTTCGTGAACCTCTGCTGATTTCTTCTGGTTTTTGTGTTGTTGGATGAGTGATTCGTGGTTTTATTATATTTTTTAAACAGTTATATTATCATATAAACACAGAAATTCGGAGCGCAGAGACAGGAGGAGGTGGAGCATTCCAGACATTCCAGACCAGCGCTGACAGACATGAGGAAGTCACGAGCGAATTAAATCATGTCCAAACGTTGCTTCGTGAACCTCTGATGATTTCTGCTGGATTTTGTGTTGTAGGACTAGCGCTCCATGGTTTTTATTTTATTTTATTAGAAGGTTTTATTAACATAAACACAGAATATCGCAGCGGCTCTGAGCAGATAGCAGCAGGGGGCGGAGCAGATCCCAAGTTCAGCTGTGGAGCACCGACTGAGCCATATTTGGCTCTGAGGGGAGGGAGCAGAATGCTTTTCTGCGCTGAAAATATTTCTAAGTCCCAGAGTGTTCAAATATCGCAGACCCTACCTTTAATCTAGTTCAGGGCTTGCTGACAATATCAGTTTTAGCTTTTTCATAAAGTGCTACTACAAGTTTTTGGCTAAGTGTTGACGTGATGGATGTCATAGCGGGGCTCAAGAACTTTAAAGCTGGCACATCAACAACATTCAGATGTAGATCCATAGCTTTAAAAACTCCTACAGCTTGTGTTATTGCTCTGGACCGCTCCGAATTACCTGATAAAGGTTGTTTAAATGCTGCTATTATTGGTCTTTGCAACAAGCTGCTTTCTGTAGAAGAGACGTTCACGTTCGGATGACGTCGTTTCAAGCGTGTTAACAAGTTAGATGTGTTGCCTGCTGCAGATCTGATCTCCATGAAACAACGTCGACATACAGCTTTGGATTTGCGCTTGTCTTTTAACAAGAAAGCCATAATGTTCCCCAAAAGGAGACACTAGACTATTAATGCTACGCGTGCTGCAAGATAATAGCGCCGTGCTGAAACACGCTTAGGAATTTTAGTTCTGCTGCGCATAATCTCTCGTTAATAAAATGTAATGAGTGAAAAAATGACTGAAATGGTACGCAGGTGGACCTAACCAAACGTACTGAACCAAATGTGCCGTACCGAAATGGTTTGGTACACCCACGTGTACCATTACACCCTAGTGCCTAGGGCTGACCACAATAAAAGGCTACCGTAAAATGTGCTGTTTTCTTGTATTGGGGTGGAGAGTGTCAGAAAACCAGTCAGTATCTGGTGTGTCCACCATATGCTTCCCACAGTGCAACACATCTCCTTCATAGAGTTGATCAGGTTGTTGATTGTGGCCTGTGGAATGTTGGTCCACTCCTCTTCAATGGCTGTGAAGTTGCTGGATATTTTCAGGAACTGGAATGTGCTGTTGTATAAGCTGATCCAGAGCATCCCAAACATGCTCAGTGAGTGACATGCGATGAGTATGCTGGCCATGCAAGAACTGGGATGTTTTCAGCTTCCAGGAATTGTGAACAGATCCTTGCAGCATGGGGTTGTGCATTATCATGCTGCAACATGAGGTGATGGGTGTGGATGAACAAAGGGCTTCAGGATCTCATCATGGTGCATTCAAAATACCATCAATAAAATGCACCTGTGTTCATTGTGCATTACTGGTACATATGACTTGTAAAGTATGACATTACACAACATTGTCAAAGTTTGCAGATGATACAGCGGTGGTGGGATGCATCACAAGCAATGATGAGTCCAGCTACAGGCAGGAGGTGGAACATCTGGAGAGCTGGTACAAAGAGAATAACCTTCACATCAATGTGAAGTAGACAAAGGAGATGATCGTGGATTTAAGAAGGAACAAACTCACCTAGACACCCCTGAACATAAGCAGATCTGCGGTGGAAGTTGTTTCCAGCTACAAGTACTTGGGTGTACACCTGAATGACAACCTCAGCTGGGGCAAAAACACCACCAGCCAGATCAAGAAAGCTCATCATAGACTCTGCTTCCTCAGGCAGCTATGACGAGCTGGTCTAGGACGCTCAGTCCTCAACTCCTTCTACAGGTGTGCAGTGGAGAGCATCCTGTACTCCAGCATCAACGT
>JBBPBX010014501.1:7074-38357 GCA_038048925.1 Garcialebias charrua
AAAACTTGCATTTACCCATTGTTCTCACGGTCTCGCGGCAACTTACTCAAACACACAGCTCAACTTGGAGATAAAGCAGCCGTGCATGCGCACAAGATAGGCCTAGCCGTAAAGGCTGTTGTAACCTGACACCCTAAATTTGTGCGAAGCGGTTTCCGAATCATCCGCGGTGAGGAAAACAAATATTCGTCATACATACTTTTTGCTGTCAAATTATTTAAAGCTAGAACAGCAAAAAAAAATAATACCTCATCAAATCGCTTTCAAGACTTTTTAATACTTTTCAAGACTCTTAGTTTTCCCTCAATTGATTTATCAACTTTTAATAACTTTCAAGACCCCGCATATACTCTGAGTTTGATTTCCTTCATAGGTTAAAATGAAACTAATAATGCTGCCTTCAAATACACAGGCAACCGTGATGGTTGTGCACAAAAACTGTTGGGGGTTATGCACGCTTTATTAAAACATGAAAACTGTTTTAAAGAATTTCATAGAATCAGTGACAGAATTTCCTTGGAAAAAAAAAGTTTGCCAAGAAAAAAAGAATTCTACTTGGATCAAATTGACAAATTATGACTAGTCTGAGTGGATTAACTTCTAAAGCAGACTTTGCAGTCTTAAAACAACTCCAATAATCGATACAAACACTATTAAATAGGGGTGCACCGATTGATTGCTGTTTTCTGGTCAATCACAGATTTCTACTAAATCTGACCTGCCAATTCCAATTTTGGCCAATACTGGTTTTGTTTTATAAGAGACACTGTCAGGTGTTATAAGGTCACAATGCACCTTACAATTTTCCAATATTGTTTTATTGAAAAACATACCCTTGAACAATATCCTAGAAACAATACAAACTTGTTTTAACTGGCCATGAGGTAATGCTCTGAAATATAAATGAAGTTCAGACAATTGTTGTTAAAACAAAACACCACCACCACCACCACCACCACCACCACCACCACCACCACAACAACAACAACAACAACAACAACAACAACAACAACAACAACAACAACAACAACAACGCGGTAAAATCGGTTTCTCATGCAAGTATTGGCCAATTTCCGATTTCCCAAAATTAAGGAAATCAGGGTCGATAAATCGGCTGGACGAATTTTTGGTGCACCACTAGTATATAGACAGTGGCAAAACGCCATTAGAACCCTTACTGTTACTTGAACAAATTTAAACTTCATTGATAGGAACGAACCCGGCAGCAACACGACTCGAGGACAGGTCAGTTATTAACATACAGTATAAAAGTTATTGAAGTGGATTTTTTTTTGGGGGGGGTGAAAGTAGAAAAAATTACCATTCTTCCCAGTAGGGTCTTGAAAAACCTCAGTTTGGGGAAACGTAAGAGTTTATGTTTGAAGGAACAAACAAGCTAACAGCTAATCCAAACGCAGCTAAGATCACAGTGAACTGTAACCATCTTAAAACTCCAATCTTCAACACTTCACAGCAGTTCTTGTGGACATTAATTTGCTAACCTTTAGGTCACCAAAAATTTTGGCACGTTTGTTTAAACTGGATTCTATGGGTATTTACAAACCTGAAGAGTGACACTCCTGGGGCATCCAGGGGACACATTCATTTACCCTTTATTTATACAGGTTATCTCACTGAGCCACGAGAACTCATTTTAATAATAATAATAATTGTCTAATCTTGTCATCTGCGTATGTTTCCCATACACAGACGAAATTCGTCTCTGCATTTAACCCAACCACCTACCAGGTGGTGCAGTGAGCAGCCATAGAAGGCGCTCGGGGAGCTGGAGAAATAGGTGTGCACTCATAGACACCCCAAGGTGTGTAGTGGCCGGGACGCGAACCCGCGTCCTTCGGGTCATTTTCAAGAGAGACCTGTTAGGGAGCAGATGGTGGGGGTCAAGCTAGATTCATACTCGACGCGTCGCGCAGCGCGCGAGGGTGCGCGCTCCAAAAGTGACGCAATTTCACAGTCCCCGCCCCTGCGCGTTGGCCCCGCGCGTGGGATTAGCGCGTGTCGTGCACCTCTGAATTTTTGAAACTCCGCAAGCCTATGCGCGCGCGGTGGGCGCTACGATTTGATTGACAGGTCCCCACCGACAGCCTTCACCCTCTTCACGCCGGAGCCTGCAGCTGTTTGCGCCGCTGTGGTCGTGGAGACGGAGTCGCGACGCATGGAGGAATGTTTTGTGACACAAAATGTATTAAATTCTCCTTCATTCCTGATCTGGAGTCGGACTTTTCTTTTGTTTTTTCGCCAAAAGTCACGTGATCGCTTTCTCCTCCGCTGACTCCATGCATTAAAACCGCAAATAAAGACAACAGTTCAGCACGCGAGCAGAAAGCTATTTGTTTTTGTTGTGTGACGTCAAACAGTTCTTCTTCTACGGTAGATTTCTTCTTCTACACCTTTCTTGCAACATATGCACAGGTTTTAGAGGGTACTGCCTCCTGCTGGTCCGTAAAAGAACAGCACTTTGCCATGCGCCGCCGTGGGACAACTATAAACACAGAGGCGACACTGTAAACGCATTTCGCCGCACGGCACAGTGCACGCGCAGCGCGCGCTCCAGCCTGCGGACCAAAGCGCGAGTCTAACTCAGCCTTAACTGCATCCGTATCTCCTCTTTGGCCTCCCTCTTTGTCTTTTTCCTGGCAGCTGCATTTCTAACATCCTTCTACCAATATACCCACTGTCCCTCCTCTGGACATGTCCAAACCATCTCAGTCTGGCCTCCCTAACTTTATCTCCCAGTTGTTCAACATGTGCTGTACCTCTGATTATCTCATTCCTGATCTTATCCATCCTTGTCACTCCTAAGGAGAACCTCAGCATCTTCATTTCTGCACTTCCAGTTCTTTCTCCTGTCTTTTTGTCAATGACACTGTCTCCAGACCATACAACATAGCTGGTCTCACCACTGTCTTGTAAACTTTTCCTTTGACCTTTGCTGACACCTTTTTGTCACAAATCACTCCTGAAACTTTTCTCCATCCACTCCATCCTGCCTGGACTCTCTTTTTCACCTCTTTACCACATTCCCCATTTTCCTGGATAGTGGACCCCAAGTACTTGAAGTCCTGCACCTTTGTGACCTCTGCACCTTGTAGCCTCACTTTGGTGTAGTGGCAGGGCTTTTGACTTGGGACCCGAAGGACGCGGGTTCGCGCCCCGGCCCCGGCCACTACACACCTTGGGGTGTCTATGAGTGCACATCTAATTCTCCAGCTCCCCGAGCGCGACTACGCTGCTCGCTGCACCACCTGGTGGTGGTTGGGTTAAATGCAGAAGACCAATTTCGTCTGTCAAGTATGGGAACATACACAGATGACAAATGTGACAAATTATTATTATTATTATTATTATTACTGTTCCACTGGCCTCCCTCTCATTCACACACATGTACTCTGTCTTACTACGGCTGACTTTCATTCCTCTTATTTCAAGTGCATACCTCCACCTCTCCAAGTTCTCTTCCACCTGTTCCCTGTTCTCACCACAGATCACAATGTCATCTGCAAATATCATAGTCCATGGGGATTCCTGCCTGACATGTATTTGAATGTATATGCAAATGTACATATGTATGTATTTATGGGTAGGTATGGGTATATATATACTGTGTATAGAAATTTACTGCAAAGTCATGAATATTCTAAGTTCTTTATACATATGTATTTTGTTGTTGTGTTTTGTCATGTTCTTTGCAGGTGCCGACAGTGGTCGGATGTTTTGCCTTGTGCTCTCTTTGTGTATATTTCTTATAATTTGTAGTCTTACTTTACGTCTTCCCTTTCTTTCTATCCTATTATAAAATATAAAATAAAAACTCCACTAGAATAAATATTTCATAATAATGGTGTGGAGAGGATAGCTCTAAGGGGAGAAGGGAGGCCATCATTTTTTTGGAAGAAAAGAAAAAGTTTCAAAGTTACAATTAAATTCTGCTAAAACAAAACATTTTTTTTATTCCTAGCTTTAAAGTGGATATTAAAATTATTAATTTAAGTGATTGTGTATTTAAAGTTATTTTATATATTCTTTTAAATAAGAGGGCAATATTTTTTTCTTCTTTCTGCACTCTTCATTCAGTTTTCTTTTTGATGAATTTGATTTATTTAATCTCTTTTAAATGAATGAATAAATGAATTAAATAAAATATTAAATAGCTTTACATCTGCTAAGTTCATGGCATAAACCAACACAGACATGTTCCTGTTTTTAGTATTTTACATTGCTTTATAATGTAGCTGTTTATTTTACGGTTGCTTTTATACAATTGTCTTGTAATTTTCAATTCATATGCTTTTTTATGATTGTCTACTGTTGTACTGATAAATATCTCTTGGAGGGTAAACTATATCTTGGCTGCAAGTATCAAGCTGTGAAATCCTTCATTTTCTACAGCTGATAGCAGTTGGTCATTAATTACGATGAAGTTTAGCAACTTCTTGGTAAACATTCGAGCTCCATGGCTCCAGCGGTGTGTTTTTTTTGTTCAGTCCGGGATGGGCGGGCGCTCTGATTTTGGTCAACCGCTCTCAGCCTTCTGATCTTACTTACTGATCTTACTGATCTTACTGCCTGGACTCTCTTTTTCACTTCATTCCTACATTCCCCATTTTCCTGGATAGTGGACCCCAAGTACTTGAAGTCCTGCACCTTTGTGACCTCTGCTCCTTGTAGCCTCACTTTGGTGTAGTGGCAGGGCTTTTGACTTGGGACCCGAAGGACGCGGGTTCATTCAGTTTTCTTTTTGATGAATTTGATTTATTTCATCTCTTTTAAATGAATGAATAAATGAATTAAATAAAATATTAAATAGCTTTACATCTGCTAAGTTCATGGCATAAACCAACACAGACATGTTCCTGTTTTTAGTATTTTACATTGCTTTATAATGTAGCTGTTTATTTTACGGTTGCTTTTATACAATTGTCTTGTAATTTTCAATTCATATGCTTTTTTATGATTGTCTACTGTTGTACTGATAAATATCTCTTGGAGGGTAAACTATATCTTGGCTGCAAGTATCAAGCTGTGAAATCCTTCATTTTCTACAGCTGATAGCAGTTGGTCATTAATTACGATGAAGTTTAGCAACTTCTTGGTAAACATTCGAGCTCCATGGCTCCAGCGGTGTGTTTTTTTTGTTCAGTCCGGGATGGGCGGGCGCTCTGATTTTGGTCAACCGCTCTCAGCCTGCCCCTCCTCCGAGACGGGCAAACTGATTGGATGTGGCTGGCCACGGTCGGGTCGCCTAAGCGGGGCTTCAGCGAGAGTAGTGCCTTGCTGAAGCTCCGGAGCTCGAATGTCCAATGTAAAACTAACTTGACCATGGTTTATTGTGGTGCTATGGCTCTGCAGACATTGCACGTTGCTGTCTTACGGTGTTTAGTGTAAAATACTTCCACACAGCGGACATGTTTCGATAAAAAGTTGGTTAGCAGTTAGCTACAGCACTGCTCACTCAGTCCTCACGTTGTAACTGGCTGCAAACTATGAAATGGATTTCCTGAATTTGAGGCGAGCCTTATTACTCTGGGTTCATGAGAAACGCCTCAGTTCAGGAAATCCATTCCATAGTTTGAAGCCAACGTGTGGAGAAGTTTCATCAGACACAGACATCATGTATCAGAAATATCGGCAGGTTGGATTGGAAAAATCCGGTATAAATTATGCTGGCAACGGAGGCCGATACCGGATCGGATTGGCCCAATCCCTACTTTCATTCAGTTGTGTGCAGTGGTGGGATGTAACTAAAACAAGTACTTTGTTATTGTACTTAAGTACATTTTTCATGTACAGGTATCTATACTTTACTAGCCTGGCCCTCGCCATTCCTACGCAGCTCCGCTCAATTCTCATTTCCCTTCACTGCTCAGTCTGGGACTTCTCCCATAGACAACGATTTCTCCGGTAGATTTTTGACCGGACCAATCAGAGAACAGAAGGGGCGGAGTTTTTGGCCCCTAACCCACGCCCCCACCTGTCCCAGCGCAGCCAGCGAGCATTCGCATGTTCTCATTCAAAGCGATGCAGGACTGTTGTATAAATGACACAAATGTATTAATTTCCCCTTCTTAATCCCTTATCTGGAGTTTTATTTTGTTTTTTTGGCCAAAAGTCAAGTGATCGCTCCCTCCTCCTCCTCTCTCTCCGCTGCGGTGCAAAGAATAAGGAAATGACTGAGGTTGTCACGAGAGAATTAAAATAGGGTTTTACGTTGCTGCCCGAGTCCCTGCATATTTTCTGGTCTTCTGGACCAGCGCTACATGGTTTTATTTAATTTTTTTCAAACGTTATAAACACAGAATATGCAGGCAGCGAGAGAAAATTCAGCAGGAGGCGGAGCAGATGTCAAGTTCGGCAGAGCTCTGAGGGGGAGGGAGCAGAAAGCTTTCCCTGTTCAAAATTTTTCTAAGATCCAATGGTTTTGTTCCTCAGGCAGAGGCCACGCCTCCAGCAAGAATCGTTTCTCAATGGAGAAGTCCCAGACCCTAGTCCGAAGCGAAGTGAAGGACAAGGGTCTGGTTTTAACCAGGCTAATACTTTACTTAAGTAGAGTTAAATGTGGGTATTTTAGACTTTTACTCCACTCTATTTTACATTAAGTATCTGTACTTTCTACTGCACTACACCTCTATTAAGTGTTGCGTTACAAGTTACATTTATGCTGCTTTTTTTAATTAGTTTGTAAGTTTGAAAGTAACTAATGGTGAGAGGGGAGTTGGTCCATTGAATCACTGCAAAGTGGGCAGGTAATGTTAGACCCGTCCTAAAGAAGAGCTGGACCCATGATTCTAGTACCTGTATATACGTCATTGAGATGGGAGCACCCGCAGCACCACTAACACCCACAAAAGGGATTCCACTGCCTGAAATTCTGACGCACAGAATCACAAGTCCAAGTGTGAACTGTGTTATAGGTTAAACACAATAAAGATAAGATAAGATCAGATAAGATAAGATATGATAAGAAGATAAGATATAAGATAAGATAAGATAAGACTTTAGTCCAACAAGGTGGACATTTTCTTTAGGCTCTCCAACCAAAAATTAAAACACATTTATACTATCAAAAATATCAACAATTTGTACATTGAATAAAACATTTTGCATACCATAGGTAGATATTAGCATTTGGTTTGGTTAAGAATGGTTATTGCACTCTGAATAAATTAGTTCTTATATATGTTCTTCGTTGCCAGAGGGACCCTATAACATGCATTATCTGCAGCATTGTTCATTAAAATGGAGCAACACTATTAATGTATTACAGAAAATATACATACAGTAGCCACACTTAATGATATAGACCATTGCATTAGGCACATATATCAAGTACTTGCAAGTACATATTTACTTTTACTTAAGTAAAAACATTAATGTGGTACTTCTACTTTTCCTAGAGTAAACCTTTGTCTGTTTATTTGTACATTTACTGAAGTACAGTAGTTTAATTGTGATGTCACATCTACTAGACATTATTCTATTGCACATAAATAAAACCTAGATGTAGTGATTGTTCTTTGGCAACTTACCAGTTTAGTGTTTTATTGACATGTACAAAACATAAAAACATGCATGTTGCTGTATGGTTCCTCCTCCAGGAGGAGACTGATAAAGTTTAGAGTAAAAGCTATAATTATAAATTCAAAACAGTTGAAACTGAATACAATATGAGAACTGTGGGTGATTTTACGTCTTTTAATGAAAATGATTTGGCTACAGAATAAATACCAGATCAAAAAACATGAAACGATGGAGACAAGGACAGTTTCTGATTTGAAACAAACTGGAACGGATTCCTTGTCATGTGGGACCGCCTGACAGAAGCAGCCAACACCTCAGGATCCAAAGACTGGACCCAGGCCTAGGATCTGAGACTGGACCCAGGTCTAGGATCTGAGACTGGACCCAGGTCTAGGATCTGAGACTGGACCCAGGTCTAGGATCTGAGACTGGACCCAGGTCTAGGATCTGAGACTGGACCCAGGTCTAGGATCTGAGACTGGACCCAGGTCTATGATCTGAGACTGGACCCAGGTGCTTTTCTTTGGATGGAACTCGGCCCTTCACTCGTCTGTACCTTAAAAAAAGTGTAAACATTAGCCGTGTTTCCATCAAGGTTTCTAGATGCGCATTTTGAAGTATTGCAGCAGAAAAGCTTAATGGAAACGGCAAAATCCGAATTTACTTCCTCAAATTCGCCAAAAAGTTGATACGCTCGCTTGAGGTGGTTTTTGGGATCTTCGAAAATGAGCAGATGCGCAAAACGACAGATGGAAACAGATTTGCCGACTCAGTTCTGCCGTAGCGAACATTCACGTCACGTGACGTTCAGCTGTTTCCGCTCCGGACAACATGTAACATCGCTAAAACTAGTTGGCATGACAGAATAAATACAACTTGCCCGATAGCAACACGTACCTGAAATATTCTCTCCATTTTGACGAGATGTGTGGCCAGGTTCTGTTTTCAACCGCTACTTCCTGTTTACTGTAGACATACGTAACGCTGACGTCTGATGTAATGACGCTGACGTCATGACGCTGTGCGTGGCCTGGTAGATGTGATTCAAGCCAGTTGATGGAAACACTTCTGCTTCGCATTAATTTGTATTTACATATTTGCGAGATTTCAAAAATTAGCTCAAAATTTGAAATGAAAATGGATGGAAACACGGTTAATGTCGTGTTTGTATCACAAAGTCTAAAATAAGACTCCAAGTTTGCTACTCAAAGTAGAAAAAATAAATACAGTTGCTCCTAACATTTTAACTCATTCACAAACATATATGTTCAATTTCATATTGATTTCAGTAATTTTATCTTAGATTTACTTTAATATTTTTGAATTATTTTGCCATTTGCTTGTGTCATTACCTGCTGTTCCTCTGCTGCTGACTTTGTCAGAGTTAGTGTGTCTGTCAACTTCAGTGTAGGAGACCAGTCTGTGTTAGACTTTTGTGCAGGCCTTCCTGAAAAAAGAAATAATTCAGTAGAACAAATGTAGTAATACCCAAAAGATGAACTTGTGTTATGGAATATTTTCTGTACAGACAGCATCCCACTGCTTTATTCGCATGAGAGTAACGGGGGACCTAAAATCAAAACAAACTGATAGTTCTAATCTGACAATGTTGCAGTGTTTAAATATCAAAAAGGGCGTTCAATACAAGATCAACTGGACTTTATTTGTTGCAAAAAACGTTTCGACTCCTATCCTCCTATTTAAATATTATGTATATTAAATACAATGTGTGTCATGTGTATAGTGTACATTATATACTGTATATACTGTACAGTATACACATACACACAGTGTATGTTATACTGTTTATGTATAACACACACATGTATTTATATTATTTAATGACAGATTTGTTAAGTAAATGCTTTAAAAGATATTTACTCACATTTTAGTACAATTTTAGCTTCATGTGTATTTTTCTCTTCTTTTATTCACATCATTATTTTAAGTGTGCTTTAATAAATCTGGTTTAATGACGGGTCATGTTTTGAGAGCTGCTGTAAATGTCATTGTTGACTCGGTCTATCTTGGAAAAAAGATGTGTAAACTGTCTCAATCATATCTAACCAGCTAAATAAAGGTTTAACTAAAATTACGCACAGCCTCCTGACAACAAACAGTCCAGGCTCAACACGGACCAGCACCAGAACATTGTGGTCGTGAGTGTTACGGTGTGGAGGTTAGCATTTCGCTACGCAACATGCTAAGCTAACCACAGTAGTACAGACATTAAATCATGAAAAAAAAGAAGAAGAAAAAAACTGCTCCAACACACAGACAGTTAAGGCTGAGTTAGACTCGCGCTTTGGTCCGCAGGCTGGAGCGCGCGCGCTGCGCGTGCACTGTGCCGTGCGGCGAAATGCGTTTACAGTGTCGCCTCTGTGTTTATCCACCTTATTCCTGAGGGTGTCACTGTAGAATCGATAATGTGTCGTACTTCCGTTTGACCCCGGAAGTAGAATTTTTGCATTGGCTCCTCGTTGTTTGCTTGCTAATCTGCGCGCATCGTAGAAGTTCTGTTAAAGTTCTGTTTTCTGTTATTTTGAGCTAATATTGTCACGAAGATGTCTTGTGGAGCTCTGGTACCTGTTGCGCTGTTCGTGGCTGTATGAATAATCAGACGAAGCTGAATTTGTGGCTGCAACTAGTGTGTGTTGAACAGGCTCCGATAAGAAAAACCCGCATCCTTCTTTGTGGCTGGGCTACGAGAAACCACCTGAAAAAAGTCACAGTATCCTCCAGAGGATCGAGAACACCAGGTATGATTTAAGAGACAGCTTTTAGTGTTATGATTTTATGTAGTCAGTGATTAAATGATACTAATATTTTCGTTCATAACTGGCAAATAAACACACGCACCTATATATGTATGCTGTGTGTGCGTTTATTTATACATATCTATATATATATATATAATATAGGTGTGTGTTTATATATATATATATAATATAGGTGTGTGTGTGTGTTCATAAATGAACCCTAAAGTTTGTATACTGTACTTTTACTTTCAGATGGGCTTGATGAGAGTGTGGAGCTGCTCAACACCACCAGTCACATGCAGCATGACTGTTGGAATGTGGATTGACATAATGTCAGAACAAACCAACAACCTTATTCTATGGTTGCCCCGTGAAACAATTAAAGCAACATGTTTTGCAGAAAGCTAAAAACTTGGACTCCAGAAGTGAATCATACATGCAAATAACACTGTGAAATATTTATTGGCTGTTTCTCCCTCTGGAATAATCATGTTTATTTCAGATGCTTATGGTGGTAAATGCAGTGACAGGTATATAACACAGAACTCTGGGTTTCTGGACTATCTGCGTGCTGGAGATGAGGTGATGGGTGATCGTGGTTTCACAGTGAGGGACCTGCTGCAAGAGCATGGTGTCAATTTAATCATTCCAGCATTCACACGCAAAGGATGCCAGCTTATTTCAAGTGAGAAGTGAGAAGACATTAAATGTAAACATTTTTCTCAAACATGTACAGTACTGGTGTACTTGCTGTAAACGTAACACAACTCTTAACATGTTTTTTTAAAGGATATGTTAACTATTACATTATAAAAGTATTTGCTAAAATGATTCATTTGTTATGTACAATAGTTGACTGTTAACCTTCTTACAAGGTTAGTTTTTTGTGTGCACTATATCAGTTAATTTTGGATTAAACTACTGTTTCTATCTAAATGTCACTTTTGTCATTATCAAGTTTTTAAAGATCGTTTCCTGTCTATTTCATTATTTGTTTTCATTTACTGTATTTTATTAAAAGTTCTCAAGGTGCTTCATTTGTGAATCAGTAAAGTCTTTGTCAAAAGAAATGTCAAGCTCCAGGTGCTCAGTTGGTGTCCAGATAAACATCTTGCAGCTCAAAAGTCCAAAGCAACATCATTGTTAGCTGGACCTGGTGATGTGGAGTTTTAATGCTTAGACTGGGCTTTATGTTTGTTTAAATAAAGTGTCCCACCTCTCTTAACATAACAGGACCAACCTTGTTAATGTGAAGATACTAATAAGCTTCAGAGCTTTTCAGATTGCTCATCACTTCGCCATCTGAAGCAACTGTCAAAGTAGCTAAGTATGCTAGTAGCTAAACATGCTAGTCTACGTTATTTTCGGCCACTTCTTCAAGTCGTCCTCCCACCCCTCAACAGCTGTAGGTAGCGGTAAAACAATATCTCCACATTTGAGTTGTGATAGTTTGTGTTCCCACATATTTTATGACCTAAAACCTCTGACGAAAACCGGTTAGCGCGTTGCTAGCGTGTAACAAAAGTGCCGGTTCTGACTTTCGGCGGAAGTCGTTCACATAATTCGCGCAAAGCATCATGGGGCGTAGGAATAAGGTGGATAGTTGTCCCACGGCGGCGCATGGCAAAGTGCTGTTCTTTTACGGACCAGCAGGAGGCAGTACCCTCTAAAACCTGTGCATATGTTGCAAGAAAGGTGTAGAAGAAGAAATCTACCGTAGAAGAAGAACTGTTTGACGTCACACAACAAAAACAAATAGCTTTCCGCTCGCGTGCTGAACTGTTGTCTTTATTTGCGGTTTTAATGCATGGAGTCAGCGGAGGAGAAAGCGATCACGTGACTTTTGGCGAAAAAACAAAAGAAAAGTCCGACTCCAGATCAGGAACGAAGGAGAATTTAATACATTTTGTGTCACAAAACATTCCTCCATGCGTCGCGACTCCGTCTCCACGACCACAGCGGCGCAAACAGCTGCAGGCTCCGGCGTGAAGAGGGTGAAGGCTGTCGGGTGTGGACCTGTCAATCAAATCGTAGCGCCCACCGCGCGCGCATAGGCTTGCGGAGTTTCAAAAATTCAGAGGTGCACGGCACGCGCTAATCCCACGCGCGGGGCCAACGCGCAGGGGCGGGGACTGTGAAATTGCGTCACTTTTGGAGCGCGCACCCTCGCGCGCTGCGCGACGCGTCGAGTATGAATCTAGCTTTATACTCTAACATTGTTCTGACATTGTTTCACAAAATGATTTATATAGAATATTCTGTTTACCGGACAAAAGGTGATCGGAGCACGACGTCTTCGAGGACAGATCCTAGACAGACTCAGACTGAGGAGGAGCTGCGGTCAGCTCCTCCGATGGAGATCCTTCACGTTTCCTTATTTTTGGGATTAAGTGAAAACTGTGCTTTGCACAAACGTCTACCCGGTTGTAACACCCTCTAACCCAGCACGAAACAACCAAGGAAAAAAATAAGAAAAAGAAAACTTGAGAAAATTAGCTACCGGTAAACAGCACTGTATCCTGCTGCTCAGGTAGGTAGGTCCGCCAACAACAGTGGCGGAAAACCCGGAAATGCCCCTTATGTTACGTCACATGGGAACTATTGTTAACACTGGGGGGCTAAGCACCCCTAAAGTTCAAATTCTAGAATCGCCCCTGGCAGTTATTTGTTTTTCTTTTCAAGCTAAGGTGACTGATGCCATTTCTGATTACACACAAACTTTGTGTTATATGTTGCAACAAAGATGATAAAGCAATTAGTGGAAACACCTGAGTTTGTGAGGGTTTTAAAGCACCACAGAGTAAATTTATATTCAGTGAATCAACTTAGCTCGTCTCCAGTTGTCTTTTCCAGCTGTGAAGCTCTGTATTCTTTCATCCTAGAGAAAAGCTTGAAGCACTCCATTACTGCCACTCCTCATTACATCTAAAACAGTGACAATAGTTGCAGGGATTGTCAGTCAGGTCCCAGGGAGGGAAAGTTATCTTTAAACCCACACTCCTTCAGGTTAACTCACGAGAGGCTGCTTCCTTCTTTGGCATCAGTTTTCTAAATAAAATAATCTCGGACTAAAATCTTACATAATTTGAAAAATCTTTTCATTATCTTACAAAGTATTTTGTGCTGCAGGTCTTAAAGTGCTCACCAGCTGAGGAATTTACTATTTGGCAAATATGCAAGTGAAGGCCAGAAGGCTGCAAGAATCATCATCTTTGTAGAAAATTGGCTAAGAAAACTGTACAGTACTTGATTTTCAGATGTAAAAAAAAAAATCATGCATGTTTTGGTTTAACAATTTTAAACAACATACAAAGTTATGTAAAACCACAAATATAAAAAAAATTATGTTTTGGATGATAATAGAGCTGCACAGTTGAAAGCTTTTGAATTGAAAACAGCTAGTTTTAATTATACCATACAAAGAATGAGTTAAGAATTATTACATTCTGTATTTGCTTGTTGTTCCCAATGATTTGTTTGGTTTCAGTGAAAAATTCCTTATGAATTCCTGTTTTGAATGGTGTTGTAGGATGACTTTAGTCTTTATTCTTTAACTTCTTTTTGGTAAAATTGAGTTTCCTTCTTGGCTGCTGCTACTACAGAACAATTGCCCCTTTTCCATTAGCACCTTTAGTATCGGTACAGCACGGTTTGACTTACTTACTTACTTTCAGTAACGGTTCAAGTGGGTGGGTTGGGTTCACCCTTACCAAAAAGAAGTATACTTTAAGTAAATGTTGTTAAGTATACTAAGGTATATAAAAGTATATGTCTCTAAGTGTACTTTTAAGTATACTCGCAGTTTACTTACAATATACTTTTTTTGGGACTAAATTGGCCCATTTTAAGTTTAAAGTATATACTTAAAGTATACTAGTACTGTAGTACACTTTTAATTAGACTTCCAATGTACTTATAGTGTACTTCAAGTTCATATTTTAGTTTATTGAAGTATACTTAAAGTATAACACTAGTATACTTTTCTTTATACTCCAAATGCACTAGTTATATACTTCTAGTTCATACTTTAGTTTATTACAGTATACTTAAAAGTATACCACTAGTACACTTTTTCATATACTCCCAATGCACTTGTTATTTACTTCTAGTTCACAATTTAGTTTATCATTTAAGTTAAATTTTTGAATTTCTAAAACTAATACCATGTTGTCATTGTAATTGTTAGGTTACACTTTTAAGTTTGCTTAAAAAGATGGTTGCTTAAAAAGATGGTTTGCTTAAAAAGATGGTTTCTGGGGGACAAGCCCCCAGAAACCATCTTGGCTACAGCAAACTGGTTGGTCCACTTAAGTTGTTTACTTGGTGGTTTAACTTCAGTGTGGTTTGGACTACTCTGACTGATGAAGCCCTCTGGAGTGAGGGTGAAACGTTTCTACAAAAAAGAAACTGTCCAGATGAACTGATTGAGAATGAGCGGATTTGATACCTGGACTATTGAGAATGAACTTTCTTGTTCTGAAAGATGTGTTTACAAAGTCATAAAACAAGGTCTTGAGAACTTCAATATTTTTATACAAAATTAAGGTGCAGCTCAAAAACAGTTTACAAAACAGCAGCGTTTAAAATGAATCCCTTCCAAGTTTTAAAAATTGAAAGGAAAAGGTGCACATTTGCATTTCAAGGTGTAAACATAAAGTCCAGAACACAATGTAAAAATGTGTGCATTTGCTTAAACAAAGCAAAAATAGTGTCTCCAACTGGAAACTGAAGTCTTTCCTTTTCAGAAGGCATCTTCACATCTTTGGGGGGGATAAGAAAAAAAAACTTCACCGGTAGTTGTTTATGTTGTTGCATTTTTTTTCTTATGACTCTTCGCACATCTTGCATGGTGGTGTCAGGGAACTTTTCCTTGGTGTAGACTGAATGAAAAAAATGAAAAAAGAAATTACTCCAATGTTATACCATACCATTTTAGAATGAGTTTTGTCCTACATTATATACACTCACCAAGTATAGCATCAAGCTTTGTGTTGTCCAAAGGTGGCTTTGACTCCACATCTTTATGAGCCCCCGATTGCCTCCCAGTCAAACTTCAATAGCCTATATGCCACGGGTAGTGGTGACGTACTTCCGTTAAAATATGACTCACACGCTTCACTTCCGGCTCTCATCTACTGCTGGTGTTTTTAGCGGTAGCTTCTAGAACTAGACCATGTAAAAGACACAAAAGGTAAATTATCTGCGAGCTACTGGTACAACAAGAGAGATTTGTTGTGTGCCGTTGTGTCCAGTGAATAGCAGGGACAATAGAGCGCTTAGTTTTTTATATTTTAATGCCAGAGTTCGTGGCTAACCGAGTTAGCCTTAAAGCTAACACTCGGTTGTAGCCGGCGTTTTAAACCTCAGAATATTCAAGAGCCAGCATCAAACAGTGGTTAAAAAAGAGCTGTACCTGCATTGTTCCAGTGGAATAGATCCCTTCCACTTCCATGACCGGGGCTTTGGGAGAAGCAGCAAAGAGGACAGCGAGGAGGAGGAGAACACAGCTGCAGCTCAGTAAGAAACACGATTATCACTCGACTCCACACTTGTAGATTTAATGTTGGAGTCATGATGAGTGATTTAATACAAGTTTGTAACTACATACTTTTAAAATAATATTCAGATTTTAACATATGTTTTCTAATCTGTAAACATGTTTGTAAACTCTTAGTAACTTCAGAGCTGTTACACCTCTGAAATATTCTCTGCCGTTTCCTTTAATATGAAACCAGAACTGTTTCACTCCAATTAAACATTTAATTTCCTGAGATGTAATTAATTTATTTTAAAGCATAACTCTCATAAAGAGTTCTCCGTTTGGTTTTTTACTTGTAGGTAAATATGAACACTTGTTTTGTTTTTTCCAGGTTTGCATCATCTGACCTCCTGATGTGACTGCTCTGCTCTGCCATTCGGTGTTCACCAAGAACTGAGAGGAACTCCCCATCAAGTTCAACTTGTGTTTATTTGTCTTATACAGGTTAACACAGAGTTAACAGTACAATGAAGTGCTCAGGATGAGAAGAGCAGATTTGACTTGCTAAAAATCAAAGAACAAACTACTGTATGTATACTAAAAGCATGCACAGTGAAAAAGTAATTATAATATTCACAAAGTCCTGAAGAGAGACGGATATAACAATGCAGCAGGATGAATTTGAATTAACTACGGTACTGCAAGTATTTCAAGCTAGTAATATAAGCTAGCATGCACATAAAGTTTTAAATATATATATATATAAATATATACACATACAGTATATATAATAATATATAATTATATATATATGTGTATATATTTATATACGTATACAGTATATATATATATATATATTTAAAACTTTATGTGCATATATATGTATGCACATAATCAACATTACACAGGTTGTGTGACAGGTTATTGCACAAGTACTGTAGTGACATTGAGATTTAATTATTAGTTATTACCAGTTGTTCAGTGTTATTTATTGATTATTTAACTCATACCCTGCAGCCCGTTGAGTTCTTCCTGTTCTTAAATGACCTTGACCTTGGATCAAAGCAACAGGACCTCGCTGACCCGTACGGTGTCCATCAGTCCACGGTCACAGATTTTCACAGCAACTTTTTATTGACAGTACTCGGCTCTACCTGAAGAGCAGATATGCAGAAATCTACCTGCAGACTTCAAGGACTACCCTGACACTACAGTCACACTACTTACTACTTGTAAGAAAATAAAATGTTCAAAACATTCTGACTTTTGTCTTCATTGATGTATTATCACCCAAAAAAAATGTGTACTGTATTTTGGTTTAAGACAGGCTTAGAGTCGTTTTAAGTCGATGGACGGAGTACTTCGAAGACCTCCTCAATCCTACTGGCACGTCTTCCACTGAGGAAGCGGAGCCTGGGGACTTTGGGTCGGGCTCTCCAATCTCTGGTGCTGAGGTCGCCGAGGTGGTTAAAAAGCTCCGCGGTGGCAAGGCTCCGGGGGTGGATGAGATTCGTCCTGAGTTCCTTAGGGCTCTGGATGTTGTGGGGTTGTGTTGGCTTACGCGACTCTGCAATATCGCGTGGACATCGGGGGCAGTTCCCTTGGATTGGCAGACTGGGGTGGTGGTTCCCCTATTCAAAAAGGGGGACCGTAGGGTGTGTTCCAACTATAGGGGGATCACACTCTTAAGCCTCCCTGGTAAGGTCTATTCAGGGGTTCTGGAGAGGAGGGTCCGTCGGATAGTCGAACCTCGGATTCAGGAGGAGCAGTGTGGTTTTCGTCCTGGTCGTGGAACACTAGACCAGCTCTACACCCTCAGCAGGGTCCTGGAGGGTGCGTGGGAGTTTGCCCAACCAGTTTACATGTGCTTTGTGGACTTGGAAAAGGCATTCGACCGCGTCCCTCGGGGGCTTCTGTGGGGGGTACTCCGGGAGTATGGGGTACCGGGCCCTTTGATACGGGCTGTTGGGTCCCTGTACGACCGGTGTCAGAGCTTGGTCCGCATCGCTGGCAGTAAGTCAGGCTCGTTCCCTGTGAGAGTTGGACTCCGCCAAGGTTGCCCTTTGTCACCGATTCTGTTCATAACTTTTATGGACAGAATTTCTAGGCGCAGCCAAGGTGTTGAGAGGATCCGTTTTGGTGGCCTTAGAATCGCTTCTCTGTTTTTTGCAGATGATGTGGTCCTATTGGCTTCATCAGTTCGTGATCTACAGCTTTCACTGGAGCGGTTTGCAGCTGAATGTGATGCAGCCGGGATGAGGATCAGTTCCTCCAAATCCGAGGCCATGGTCTTGAGCCGGAAAAGGGTAGCATGCCCTCTCCGGGTCGGGGAGGAGGTCCTGCCCCAAGTGGAGGAGTTTAAGTATCTCGGGATCTTGTTCACGAATGAGGGAAAACTGGAGCGTGAGATCGATAGGCGGATAGGTGCAGCGTCCGCAGTGAAGCGGGCGCTGTACCGGTCTGTCGTGGTGAAGAGAGAGCTGAGTCAAAAGGCAAAGCTCTCAATTTACCGATCGATCTACGTTCCCACCCTCATCTATGGTCATGAGCTTTGGGTTATGACCGAAAGAACGAGATCTCGGATACAAGCGGCTGAAATGAGTTTTCTCCGCAGGGTGTCTGGACTCTCCCTTAGAGATAGGGTGAGAAGCTCAGTCATCCGGGAGGGACTCGGAGTAGAGCCGCTGCTTCTCCACATCGAGAGGAGCCAGTTGAGGTGGCTCGGGCATCTGGTTAGGATGCCTCCTGGACGCCTCCCTGGTGAGGTGTTCCGGGCATGTCCCACCGGGAGGAGACCCAGAGGAAGACCCAGGACACGCTGGAGGGACTATGTTTCTCGGCTGGCCTGGGAACGCCTTGGGATTCCCCCAGAGGAGCTGCTCCAAGTGGCTGGGGAGAGGGAAGTCTGGGCCTCCCTACTTAGGCTACTACCCCCGCGACCCGACCCCGGATAAGCGGACGAAAATGGATGGATGGATAGAGTCGTTTTAGCCATTTTATTAAAAAGAAATTTGATGATAATGTTACATTACTGTACAAAACGTATGAGTCAAGCTAAATGAGGCACAATATTTAAACACTGTTTAAATTATATTATTATTATTACATCTTCTGACTAACTCCCAGCTTCCTCGACTGCTTTTGGAGTATGCTGGTGAAGATTCTCAGTCGTCCAGGACATGTTTTCAACAAAACAGGACACTTCTTCCAACAGAGGTGGTGGTAGAAGAGTGGAGAGCTTTAGGAGGCTCTGATCCATTTCAAATGAGAGAGCTTCAATAGTGAAATTAAATTACTGCTTTTGGAGATTTAAAAACATGTAATCAGTCAGATTACAGTGCTCAGTGGAACAACTTGTTTGTATTTGGATCCAATCTCAGCTCCTCACTGCTTCCCTCATGTTTGAGCTGTAGCGGTGGTGTCTTCCCACGTCTCACAAACATCTAGGATGGACCAGGGGTTCCCTCATCATCACCAACACCTGCCGTGTCCTGTGCAGTGAAAGAAAACATCTCTTATTAAGGCCTGCTACAAACAGTGATTTAACAGGTTTGACTTCAGCTCAACTTTTGTAAACAAACTTGAATTAAAATAACTTTTGTTTCTAAATCTGCTCTAAATCTCCTGCCTCCTTGTTTGAAACTGAACTGTCAGGTGGCTTTGACTCAAACAGTGGGGCTTCTGGTTGTCTTCCTCATGGACTGTAAACACTCAGCCCTAACTGTCACTTCTCCTGCCTCCTTGTTGAAACTAACATTTGTGTTAATAAGAAAACATTGTACAGACAAAACACGTTTACTCAACAGATTAGCAAGGCTAACTATGTTAGCTGTGTTAGCCTACATGAGGCAGTTTGGTGAACTGAAAACAAATACCGACTTACCTTCATATTTATTTATGTAGTTGGACACAAAGCTTAAATCCTTTATCCCTCTTAGATGTGGGCGCTTTAGAGAAGGTCTGAATTATTCTGTAGACATTATTAACAGTGACTGTCGGCAAGTCCTGCAGAGATCTCGTGAAGAACGCCATCGCTAACACCGTGTTGACTGCAAACCGGAAGTGCGTCTTACGGGTGAAGAATGCGGAAGTGCTGAAACGGAAGTCCGTGGCATATAGCCCATTGGCCAATAACTCTCTCCCGTAGATGAGCACTGCAAGATCTCCAACCAGCAAGGCTGAGCTGGTAGTCCGTAGAGACTTCATCTTTCGCCTTGGGACTTCTACATCATAGAGGCACCTGCAAAACACATGGATCTTGTTAACCAAATAATGATTAAACATTTAGTATTTGGAAATCTATAGTATATATTCATCTTTGCAATGAATATGCCTAAGCCTATTTTCTTTAGCTTTATTACATACCATCAAGGGGTATCATATCACTTCTTATCTATCATTTATGTGCAATCAAAAGATGTAGAAAGAAATTGTATTGTTGAAGTAAACATGAGGGTAACCACCATATTGTGTCTTTAAACACGTACGGTGCCACCCAGATGTAAAGGATATATAGGAGGTCAATATTAATACTGACCTCTTTACCTTAATTAATTTACTTATTCAGATTGAATAGTAATTTCACGGATTCTTTTCTTTTTCCGTTTACCCAATATTTCTGTGATCTTTATGATGGATAAGTAAAACAGAAGCCATAGAGTGACAATGGAAACGTTAACTTAGTTTGGTATGCCAAAGACACTACCATTTATTTAAAATAAATCAACTAAAATTAACACCATTACACTTTGATTGATAGATTTCACTTTCTTGCAATTTAATACGTCAGCACATTTAAATTGTAACAACAGACATAAATACAGGATGTCATTATACTTAGTCTGTGGCTCTTAGCTTAAATATAGTTACCAGCTTAGAATGGAGATGGAGAGATTTAAGAGGGAGAGGTTAAGAGAGGAAGTTATTTATCTTGAGTGTAACCAGAAATGACACTTTCCATCCGACTTCTGCTAAATCCCAGGTACGTTTGTAAACAGCTCTTTACCTTTTGACGACAGCCCGGTAAGAGAAGACCTTGTAGCTTTTCAGATGCACGGGGTCCTTGCGGGAACCAGTACATCTGAGCAGGTTATTCGTTTACCTTCCAACGTCTCCTGGTTTCGCGTTGGTCATCAGAAAATGCGTCAGCTCCTGGCCTCTGGCTCAAGATAACTTATTCCAGGAAGGAATAAACAAAGTTTTGAGCTTACGCTCGGTTCGAAGTGGACTCATAACAACATGTTATTAGTCTTTAACTGAATGACGTGTCCTTAGCGTGTGACTGACGTTCATCCAGCTCTTTGGGACGACCTCATGTCTTGAAGTTCCCAGCAAAAACTCAACTTTCAGCAAAAGCTTAGAACCTTAGTAGAAGATCTGAGATGAGAGAGACTTGTCTCTTTCCCATTGGTCCAAAAGAACCAGTCGAGCAGTTCACTTGTTGTTATCACGATTCAAGGTGAAATTCAGAGCAGAGAGAAATTGTTTAGGAAAAGTCAGAGAGTACTGGAGTCATTCTCATGAAAACAACGGATTAACTGTCTTCTGCATTTCTAAACAAAACGGCCGGGTCTCTTTGACCTGAGCACTCAACTTTCACACAGCAGTGGACACAGTGATGTTTCACATTACAGAATAACACAGCATAAAAGCACACATCATGAAAATGACAAAATGTTATTCTTTTGATTACATTAGAATAAAATTAAAGAAGCCAATAGTCTCTTTTGGTGACTATGTTCTCAGATTACAACTAATGGAATAATTTGTAGTAAATGTCTTGCTTTACTGAGAGGTCAGTAAAGGTCATCTCTGGAACAGTTCAAAAATACACAGGTGTATCAGAGCGGGCACGGTCATGCCCACTACATTGTAATGTTTCCCCAAATGGATCAATAACATACAGTATCCATCCATTCAGTTAATTACCATGTCATCAGGGTCAGACAACACTTGAACAGAGATGGGTGGAGCAACAGGTGCCTGTACAGTTGGTGTTGAGTGGATGGAAGCAACGCTGAGATCCGATTGCCACATTTTTCGACTGTTTCACAACTGCTGGAAGCTCTTTCGACTGTTTCACAACTGCTGGAAGCTCTGTAAAAGAAAAAAAAACAAGGGCAAAAGAACAAAAATTGTGTGTCACTATAGTGTTTTGAGACCATTCAAAATTTACTTTAGTCATTTGTGCAATGAAGAGTAGGAGACTGATCTAAAGAATAATAACATTCAAACAAGGTGTTCTCCATTTCCACATTTGGTTTTAAAAATCAGTGTCTTCATTGCTTCACTCAAACTACTTAGAAATTACTTCTCAATAGCACAGTCTTCCTTCAGCCTCTTGTTTTCTGCCTGAAGCAGCTACAAAAACAGTAAGAGAGTCAGAGTCAGAGAGTCTTTATTGTCATTTGCACCGCATGTGGTACATGAGATGAAAACGAGATTATGTACACGAGGTCCCAGTTACATCCAACAACAAATGAAAGAGAAAAACAGTAATAACATCGAGAACTAACTAAGAAAAACATCAACTAGTAATACACTAAGCCTAATATAGTGGGAATAAACAGCAGCACGAACATGAGTTTGTATGAGCAGATGGTCACAGATGAACACAGATGAACACAGCAACAAGAAAACATATCAGCATCAGCATGATGTGATATTTTGCAGTGTTTATTTTAATTTTATTTTTATTTATTCATGAGTCTAACAGCCTCAGGGTAGAAGCTGTTCCTCAGTCTAGTGGTTCTACACTTGATGCTCCTCAACCTCCGTCCTGAGGGGAGTGGGGCAAAGAGTGAGTGTGCTGGATGAGTGAGGTCTTTCATGATACAGGTGGCTCTTTTCCTGCATCTAGAGGTGTAAATGTCTGTGATGGTGGGGAGACTGACTCCAACAGACTTCTGTGCAGCCTTCACCACTCTCTGCAGAGCTTTCCTCTCTTCAACTGTGCAGCCTCCATGCCACAATGTTGCCGAAATAAGTATTTCAAGTAAATTAGTATTTTAAATTAGTAAATTAGTATTAAATTAGTTTTAAATTAGTTATTAAATTAGTTATTAAATTAGTTTTAAATTAGTAAATTAGTATTTCAGCATGGCTGCGGTTATATAACAAACATGCGACACAAACATGCGCGTGGATGCGGGGCCTTGTCTCTTTGAAAAACCATCCAGAACTTGAAGCAAGCCAAAAAAAAAAAAAACTCGTAGCATATATGGCTTATTTAAACGCTAGAATAACATATTCTAAACCTGCAGTGTTTTACTTGCCTCAATTCATCTACCTCAGCAACGTAACACACCAGTTTTAGCTCGTTAGCTTAGCTCTTAGCCACAGCAGGTTTTGTTAATTCAAGTGAACAAAGCTAAAACATCTAGCAAATAAACAAAACAGAACCGATTACCTTCAACTTCCAACTGAATGTCCAGTCGTCGTCCAGAGTCAGACCAGTCGACGTCTAATAAAAAGCAAGTTTTACGAGCGCTGAGTCCAACACAACAACAGCTTCTTGTCCGACAGATGAACAGGAAATAGCTACATTTGAACGAAGTGCGTGAAGCAAGAGGCGTTGATTGGTTGGATATGATCACATGCTAAAGTAAGAGTGCGTTGATTGGTTAGGAAATGATCACATGCTACCCGATGAGCAAGAGTGGCGTTGATTGGTTGGGACGTACATGATCACGTTCTACCCCCAATCCAATCATAACGCATGAAGCCCACAAACAGAAAAATGGCAGAAAGCAAACAACTTCACAAGTAATGTTTCACGCCTGGAGTAACGCAGAATAAAATTGAATAATGTTAATAATAATAATAATGATGATGATAATATTTATACCCTGATGCATGCTCAATAATAATAATAATAACAATATACATATATATATATATATATATATATATATATATATACAGTATATACAACAATATAAAAAAAACTGACAAAACGTTTAAAACAGAAGTACTAAAAATAAACCAGTGTGAAAATACTTTGTGTAAAATATCTTGGCCAAAAGTTTAAACAGAAGTATAGATTAAGTATACTTAGACTTTTAGTTTATTTTTAGTATAAGTCAAGTATTGTGTAAAATAAACTTGGCTAAGTATACTTTTGATAAGTACCTAAAAAGTAAACTGAAAGTATACTCTTATTTTTTTAGTTTAAAATTAGTGTACTTTAAGTATACTTGCATATACTACTTTTTGGTAAGGGATTTAAAATGGAAGCAGAAGACTTTTTTGAATCTGAAGGATATCACTTAAGTTTGTCAAAAACAGTTTGGTGATTTAGTGCATTAATGGGCATTTCTATCCTGGAAATACGAATAGCCTTCGCATGCTAACGTTAGCATGCTAGCGCCGTATGCTAACGTTAGCATGCTAGCGCCGTATGCTAACATGGAAGTGGGGGTGTTGAAAATGTCCTGAAACAGTTACCAATGTCTTGTTAAGCTCTGTATTCCACAGAACATAGTAGGATCTAAAATGATTTTTAAAGATGAAGGAGCAAGTTGAAACATGCAGGGTCTCCCTCCTTGCTAGCAGGCTCCATTGGGAGCTGCCTGGCTAACTAACTACGGTGGCCCTACACGGCCAAAATTCTACAGCGGCCGAATGCACAGGAGCGGTAAAAATACAATATAAAATTTTAAAAAAGTTTTAAAATCTATTTTGGGGCTTTTAGAATCGATTCTGAATCGCCAGGACTAAGAATCTTGATTCTTTAAAAAATAGATTTTTTTTGCTGCATCCCTAATTGCTACACACTGAAACCTTTTTGTCCACTACTAGATTTTTTTTTTTATTAACACAAACAGAACTACAAAACACTACATAAACAAAAAAATATATACAAACTCTTGTGAATGATAACATAACTACAGTCTATAAGCTAGGGGGCGGTTTACAAAATGATGAAAGTTGAAAAAATACTAGATACACACACTAATATTACTGTATGAGGGACGACCATTGCACTGCCTATGTCATATTCAGGGGACGGAGAGCAAGCAGAGGGAGGGGGGTCAAAAACACCAGATGAGAATTTTTTCACTTTGCAAAGTCTAAATTTGAGTTAGGATGACATTTTTGACTTGTGAAATTTTCTCAACAAGCTTATTTTATGCTTTTCATTAGACTACTATTAGCTTAAAAACACTTTTCATTTCTCCTTTAAAGGGACGGTCTACCTCAATTCAGGGAATTCGATTGTGGAATGCTCTGGAGAGTGATGTTAAAAATGAAAAATCAATGTATACATTTAAGAAAAAGGTCAAAAAGGACTTGCTCAAAAACTATATATGATGTAATCTTGCGTGTTTGTGTATTACAATTATGTTGTACTTATGATGTACGGTACGTTTGTGTATTACAGTTAGAAAAATTAAGTAGAGTTATTCATTTTATGAAGCAGTTTGTGTATTACAGTTAGAAAAATTAAGTAGAATTATTCATTTTTGTGATGAATTTGTGTATTACAATTAGGAAAATTAAGTAGAATTATTCATTTTGTGAACATCTTGATGTTGTGCCATCTTTTAGTTTGTGTATTTCAATTAGAAAAATTAAGTAGAATTAAGTAGAATTATTCATTTTATGATCTAGTTTGTGTATTACAGTTAGGAAAATTAATTAAAAAAAAAAAAATAGGAAAATTAAATAAAATTATAAAAAAATAAAATAAAATAAAAAAATAAATAAAAAAATTAGAATTAGAAAATTAATTAGAATTATGGGTGATGTAGTTTGTGTATTACAGTTAGAAATATTAAGTAGAATTATTCTTTTTGTGATCTACAGTAGTTTATGTATTTCAGTTAGGAAAATTAAGTAGAATTATTCATTTTGTGATGTAGTTTGTGTATTACAGTTAGGAAAATAGGTAGAACTATTCATTCTGTGATGTTGCTTGAAAGTTATCATTGGTTGAACAAACTGTGAAATAGGGGCAGATATAATAAGATTTCATCTTCTTTCTGCTCCCTTCATTTTATCCTACTTGTAATCTTGTATCTGATGAAACTGTCTTGTATTGTTCTTTTAAAATGAATGAATAAACATCAAATCAAATCAAATCAAATGAGATTGTCTTGTATTGTTTCTTTTGTAAAAAAAAAGAACAAATTTAAGAAACATAAACATAAACATAAACATATGTAAATCAACAGACATTAAACATATGATAAAGTCACTCTCTATCCTGCTCCTGTTTAACATGACGTGACACAGCAAAGCTTTTTGCACACGAGCCTGGGTTGTAAACCTGACAGTCAACATTTTTGACCCCACAACCACCCGGTTTAGTGAAAAACCACATACAGTACTTGGTGGAGAATGATGACTCTCGCTCCTCAAAAGTCCGGTCCGGGTTTTCCTTTTTTTAAAATCTTGTTCCCTGGCAGCAAAGATGGCGTCGGCGTTCCGCTGATTCTTCTCCGTAGCGAGTGACCAACTTGTACTCATTTTCTACTCGTTTTGTACCCAAAAATTATTGCCAAGAACCATTCTCGTGGAAGAGATGTAATATTACGTGGAATATATATTTTTTAAACGAGGAACTGATTTTTACAGCCCGCCAGTTTTCTGTTTCATTGCTAAGTGTGTAGCTCACCAGCTAAAATGGCTCCAGTGCAGATCGGCTCGGATGTGCAGCTTGTCCCCCTCGGGGGTCCGGTTGTTTCGGGTCCACAGCCACCACCACCCGGAGCCCCGGCCACACAAGGTGTTCGGATGAGTCTGCTTATTGAGTTTCTTCTCCAGAGGACTTACCACGAAATCACGCTGCTTGCGGAACTGTAAGTAGCAGTTAGCATGAGTGTAGGCCCGATGCTAGCAGAGGATGCTCTGCTGCAACACACAAGTATTCATGACTCTTTACTCCCTGTAAAGTTTTAGAGTGCAGTGAACGAGGTCCATCAAAATAGGCAAACTCTTTTTAATTTTTGCGGCTTTTCTTTCTGCACTTTCAGTAAGTGGTGGGAAGAGCATAACTAGTTATGAAAAAAAAATGTAGTAAGTAAACTTTACTGCTTTTTCAATATATTGAGTTGAGGTAACTACAGTAAAAATACTTTATTTATTCAGCTTTTCTGTGTTGCTTGAATAATATATATTTTTTAAATCACTGGTTTAGTTATTGCAGTTTATCTGGGTGTGCATTAAACTGTCAGTTCAGTTGATTTGTAGTGCCATGTCGCAGGGCACTGAACAGAAACATTCACATACATCACAAATGCCAATTAATAAATCCAACAAAGTTAAGTCGGGTCCTCTGGACGGCTTTTGTTGAAACATTTCGTCTTTCATCCAAAAGACTTCATCAGTCCGAGGAGTCGCAACAAACTCAGTCTTATAAATAGCACCTTAAGGCCCAGGCATAGCTCTGCGTTTGGCCGAACGCCGCTCGACGCCGTGCGAGCGAGAGGCACAAGCGTAGCCCCGCAGGGCACGAACGCGCAAAGCTCAAATTTTACGTACGCGAGGCGCGTTGTCTCACAATAAACTGCCCGGCGCCGGACTGTTTTGTATGTGACACAAATGTATTAAATTCCTCTTCTTCATCCCTGATCTGGACTTTTCTTTTGTTTTTTTGCCAAAAGTCAAGTGATCGCTTCCTCCTCCGCTGACTCTGATGAGGAAATGAATGAATTTGTCACGAGCGAATTAAACTAGAGTCCTACGTGGCTGCGCGAGGTTCTAAATATTTCCTGGTGGGCTGTGGGCTGCAGGACCAGCGCTCCCTGTTTTTATTATTTTTTAGAACTTTTTAATAAGATATAACACCGCTGCGGCTGAAGCTGTGTGAAGCTGCCCGCTCGCCTTTTTTTTCTCCCCCCGACCTGTCAATCAATTCAGTAGGCGTGTCAGCAAATGACCAATCAGCGAACGCTTTGCGCTGTGGCTGCTCAAATGACGTCAAGAATTTGGAGCGAAAACGCGAGAATTAACGCGAGAACGAACGCAGAGCTGTGCTAGTGCGCACAGAACTCGCGCGTAGAGCGCCGTTCGGCCAAACGCAGAGCTCTACCGGGGCCTTTAGTGGGTCAACCAGTTTGATGGTGCTAAGACGGTTTCTGGTGTCCGCCCTCTCCCCCGTCGACTCGTTTGAGGCAGTCATGGCCGAAGTGGTTCAGAATATCTTGATTCATGCTTAATAATCCAGGTAGAAAAAATCCAACAAGTTTGGATTTGATAATAATTATAATAGTAACAAACTGCAAATGTCTGAATATTTGGAGAAAAAATTATGTAATAAATAGAATACAACATATGTATTAACATATAGTTTACACCATTTATTAAATAGGGGTGTAAATCACCAGCTTTACCACGATACTGGTGCAGTATCGTACACATCCTCACTCACCCAGCACACTCACTCTTTGCCCCACTTCCCTCAGGACGGAGGTTGAGGAGCATCAAATGTAGAACCACTAGACTGAGGAACAGCTTCTACCCTGAGGCTGTTAGACTCATGAATGAATAAATAAATAATAAAAATAAACACTGCAAAATATCACATCATGCTGATGCTGATCTGTTTTCTTGTTGCTGTGTTCATCTGTGACCATCTGCTCATACAAACTCATGTTCGTGCTGCTGTTTATTTCCACTATATTAGGCTTAGTGTATTACTAGTTGATGTTTTTCTTAGTTAGTTCTAGATGTTATTACTGTTTTTCTCTTGCATTTGTTGTTGGATGTAACTGGGACCCCGTGTACATAATCTCGTTTTCATCACATGTACCACATGCGGTGCAAATGACAATAAAGACTCTCTGACTCTGATACGATATTATATTGATTTGTTTGTATGACGAAACGATTTTGGTCGATATCACAAAGTCTGTCAGGATACGATTTCGATTCTATTCACAAGTCTGCGATCAATATATTGCAATATCAAATGCCCATCTCATTTACATATAAATACATTTACAAAAACAAATGAAATATGCTTTAACTATTTTATTTCTGTTATTACAGGCACCAGACATTTAAATAAGAAAACTTTTTTTGCAATTAATGAAAACATAAAAATAAATAACCTGTTAAGTATAGTCTCACATTTCTCATGTTTAAGTGCATTTTTTAAACCAGTTAACTTAAAAGTGTTTCAGTTATAAAGAAACAAAAATAGACATTGAGCTTACATAACATGGCTATCAATGCCATGTTTCTTCTTCAGGTGAACGGACAAATTAGTTGTTTCCCGAGTATTTTGACTCGCACTGACACCTGTGGTGCTGTTGGAATCAAAATATTTCCACAGTGTTGATTTAAATCCAGCAGCAGAGTGAATTTCATTACTGTATCTGTGTTTTCTGCCTCATCTGCCATGTTGCTGAGATGGCTGCAGAGCGCAGCCACGCACATGGTGACACAAACGTGCTTTGGGAATTTCAAAATAAAAGCGTATTTTAAAGATGACCGTATGAATCGATGTTTTAGTTTTGCCACAATATAATTGAATAATCATTAATCATTTAATCAATATATCAATGTAAATTGACGTATTGTTACTAGGGATGCACCGATAAATCGGCCGGCCGATCGATCGGCTCCGATTTCCTCAATTTGGGGAGATCGGTGATCGGCCGATCTTTAAATGAGAAGCCGATTTTATCTACCGATTTTATCTGCCTCAGCAAAGGTTGGAAAATCCTGAAAATTTAGGGTGCATTTTGACCTTTTAACACCTGAAAATCAGTATCGGCCAAAATCGGAATCGGCAGGTCAGACTTTCTAAAAATCGGTAATCGGTGATCGGCCAGAAAATTGAAATCGGTGCACCCCTAATTGTTACACCCTATTATTAATCTAATCTAATGTTTATCCAAAGTACCTGAAATCAACTGGAATAACTAGAAACTATAGTTTGGATTTTAAACACCAAAACTAGGTATGACTTTCACGTCATGTTAACAGTTGATCAGAAGGATATTCATAAGAAGCGTAGCAGATGCAGAGTTGTTACCAAGATAAACATTTGTGTAAACTATTAAATGTCACAATTTGCCCCATGTCTATGGAGGACCAAACTGACATAATAATAAATAAAAGAATAAATATATATCTGACATAAAACAATACATATATAAATCAAAGTAGAAATATATATCCTAAATAATAATAAATAAAAGAATAAATATATAAATCAAAGTAGAAATATATATTTTAATGAGAAATAAAAGCATAAATATATATATTCTTTTTTATATCTCCTTACACATGAGAAATAAAAGCATAAATATATATATTCTTTTTTATATCTCCTTACACATGAGTTTCCATCAATAACAATAGATATTTTGCTTTGCCTTTTTCTTGCTGTTTTTCCGTTTGCTGTATTTATTGCTGTATTTATTTATTTCTGTATTGTTGGCTGTATTTATTTCTGTATTCTTTTCTCGCTGCATTTCTGCCTCTTCGGTATGTTAATGAGGAGGGCTGCTTTCTAAATCCAGCTCTTCTATTGGTCAATAAACCGGAAATAGAACGATCAGTGTGCAGATCGATTGAGCATGCCTGCGCTGCAGTTCTCTTAGGAGATCTCCGTATTTGAGAGGAAGTAAACAACTATTAGAGATGTATCGTAGGATTGCTGAGGAATTAAGGCACGTTGCTAGCTTAGCTGAAAGTAATACAGTCAGTGATGACTATTTACTGTTTCCAGTCGATGTTTTGAGTGAGTGGCTGCTCCAGGTAGCTGCAGACACGGATACTGAAGCTGACTCATTAGTTGTCCAGATTTTGGAGGAAGTGGCTTGTCGTTTGCACAAATCCGTGTACCCCACAAGAACAGCTGGAAGACCTGGATATTTGCTGCCCGCTGACGTCTTTAAGGGACCTCAGACAACCTAAGGAGTCTACTAACTTTTTGGACTGGCTGGGGTCTGGTCAGCTCCAATCTGGAGGTAGAAGTTGTTGACTGCCATCTCCCGCAGTCATCCACTTGCTTCCTGACGTTGAAGTTGTCCAAAAATCACAAAACCTATGCTGACTTCCACCAACACCTTATGGCCAGCATGTCTTCAAGCTACTCTGGTTTTGGCCTAATTTGAACCAGGCCGTTTCAACGTTTTACAAGTTTATGCACTTAGAAATGCACTATGTATTTTTTCAAAGTTACAACTTTCAAATGTTTTTTAATTGTTATGAAGTAGTGTCTAGTGCACTTGTTAATTACTTCAGTTTGACAGAACTTTGCATTCTTGTTTCAAATAAAACAGTTTAATGTTATTGTAGAACATATTTTGAAGCTTCTACCTGCTGATATAAATTGTTTACCCAGTTAACACATTTATTAGCTGTATCACAGAAAATGTTAGGAAATATTAGACCATCATATTAATTAATTTCGTATCTAGAAATTGCTTACATACAAAATGTTAAAGCTGATGTGGTTGAATTTGTAAATAAAATTACAATGGTTTAATAATGGTGACTTTATTACATAAACATGAAAAAAGCACATGTAAACACTGAATATTTTTAAT
>JBBPBX010014501.1:39069-50808 GCA_038048925.1 Garcialebias charrua
GGAAACGGTCGGTGTACTCCTCTGGAAGTGTCCCCTAGCGGCCAAAACTGGTACTGCACTGCACTCCCTAGCGGCCGAAAGGGGTACTGCACCATTTTCTGCCAAAGTGAAAAACGGTCATAACTGAGGCAAAAATTGGTCTAAAATTATGGAAAAAATTCCATAAATAGGTCGCACTGGTGTATAGGTCGCAGGTCTTGAAAAAAACAAACAAAAAAGGTGCGACCTATACACCGGAAAATACGGTAACTTATTGGGCGGCGGTGGATGAGTGGTTAGAGCAGTCATTCTTCAATGGGAGAGTTGGGGGTTTGCTTGCACCAACAATCACTTGCTGTAGTGTCCCTCCCTGGGCAAGACACTGAGCCTCTCATTGCCTCTGATGTGTGTCCCATTGGTGTATGAATGTGATATGGTGTAGTCAGGCAGGGCTTCCGACTTGGGACCCGAAGGACGCGGGTTCGCGCCCCGGCCACTACACACCTTGGGGTGTCTATGAGTGCACACCTAAAGCCTGAAATACACCTGAGCGTCCTCAGGTACGCCACTCTACGCGTGCATTTTGTGCGCATGTGTTTTGCTGCTATACTTCAGAAACTATCAGCTTTCAAACGCTCGCGTTCTCCTTGTTGTAATATGAGCAGCTGCGCACGGAGGGGACTCAACTGAGCTCGCTGATTGGTCACTTGCTGACACGCCTACTGAAATGATTGACAGCTTTCTCAGTCAGCTCATGTAGCTCGCTGAAGACCGCGGCGGTGTTCATGCGGTGTTTCTACTATATATGTTATAAAAAGTTCTCTCAGAAATAAAAATAATAACAGGGAGTGCTTTTCCTGCAGCACACAGCCCACCAGGGATATTTAAAACATCGCGCACCCAGGTAGGACCTGAATTCATTCATTTCATTCATGGAGTGAACGGAGGAAGAAGTGATTACTTGACTTTAGGCAAAAAAACAAAAGAAAAGGCCCGATCAGCGATAAAGAAGGGGAATTTATTTCATTTGTGTAACATACAAAACAGTCCGGCGCCGGGGAAGTTTATGGTCAGACATCGCGCACGCGGACGTAAAAAAAAGCTTTGCGCGTACATGCCCTGAGGGGCTACGCGGGGCTACGCTTTTGCCTTGGCGTACGTACGTTGCGTATAGGCGTATCGTGAGAACGCTCGAGTGTATCTCGCCCTTAATTCTCCAGCTCCCCGGGCGCTTTCTGGCTGCTCACTGCACCACCTGGTGGTGGTTGGGTTAAATGCAGAGACGAATTTCGTCTGTGTATGGGAAACATACACAGATGACAGAAAAGGACATTATTATTATTATCATTATAAAGCACTGATTAGTCTTTGTATCTAGTAGATATATAAGTTAGTTGTGTAGTTTCGCTATATAAGTTCCATTTACCATTATTGTATCTAGTAGAGCCCTGATGAAGGGAGAAGCCGAAAGAACAAAAAACAAAAAAGGGGGGGGGGGTCTGGGGGTCCTCCCTCAGAGAATTTTGAATTAAGTAGACGCCATTTCCTGCATTCTGGTGTATGTTACAAATGTTTATTACAGTAGATTAACATAAAACAAAAGATGTAAACTCACTATTTAAATGACTGCAAAGTGTTCGTAATGCAAAACTTCTGCAGCTCTGCTAGGAAGTGGCATTCACTTCAGGACAAACTGAGGTCGCTGATTGGTCAGCTGCTGACGCGTGCCTACTTTGATTGACAGGTGGGTCGAGAATCTGACTACTGCAAAAAAAAGTACCATATTTTCCTGTGTATAGGTCGCACCTTTTTATGGTTTTTTCCAAGGCCTGCGACCTATACTCAGGTGCGACCTATACAGGGAACCCCCGACCTACGAACCCACCGACCTGCGAACCACGGGACCTACGAACGAGTTAAAGTAGAATAATGTCATCGACGTATGGCAGAAAATATGTGACCTACGAACGAACCAAGTTAAAAATATATAATCGACCTACGGCACACGACCTACGAACGAGCCCCATTACAGGTATATAATCGAGCTACGGCGAAACTGCGTCACAAAACGGCAATCGGCGAGGTGGGGGAGGGGATTGCCTTTGGCTGTTGCTGGTTGGGCATGGGCGTGACACTGCGCATGGCAGTGGAAAAGTACCGCCAGCGAGAGGGGGGGGCTGGGCTTCTGGCGGATGTACACACAGCCGCAGTGCAGCTGGCGGCGGAGGGATCCGTACAGGTAAAGCGGTAACTATTTAAAGGGCTGCGGCCATTTTGTGCCTCGTGGTTTTCCACGGTGATTGATGGGAGAAGACACTTACGAACAGTTACAGCGAACAAAGAACGAAGAACACGACAAAAAAAAAAACGTACGAAGAACCTACGAGCAGGTACAGTACATAATTTTGCTGATGGGAATCCCTGGTTTGCTGCAGTTCTGATGTGAAAAGCTGCACTTTCAGAAGTGCTCATGTGTGATTGTTGACATCATTTTGCTGATGAGATTTCCTGCTGATTTGCTGCAGTTCTGATGTGAAGTTACTGATGTACAGTTACTGTGTGTGTTTATGGATGCATGTGTGGTGTAATGGTTTAGATAAGTGTTTGTAAATAAAGTTCTGTGCATGTATATAGCCCAGTATGTCAGTGTCATGCTGTTAAATGTGGGCGCGGCGGTCCGTTAGCGGTATTTCCGCGACCTACGAACAGAATAGCGACCTACGAACGAGACGCTATTTTCACCCCCCACCTGCGAACCGATCGACCTGCGAACGGTTCTTAGGTCCCAAACTCGTTCGTAGGTCGGGGGTTCCCTGTATATGGCTTGTTATCACTTTCGGTTAAACAATTTTTTAAATCCAGCTCATTTCACAATTACGTTCATTTATTAAGGAAAAGTTCAGCTCAGACACATATTTGCTATAATTTTTATCAAACAAATAATTGTTTTTAAGTGTTAATCTTCTTAAAAGCCTTGCTGTGCGCTCCTGTGGCAGACATTTGCAGCAGAGCTAAACGTAGGTGCGACCTATACACCAGTGCGACCTATCTAGGGATTTTTCCNGCATGCACGGGGAGAACATGCAAACTCCACCCAGAAAGGCCCCGGACCGGGATTTGAACCGGCAACCTTCTCGCTGAGAGGCAGCAGCTCTACCAGTTGTGCCAACGTGCTGCCCTATTATGTCAGTTTGGTCCTCCATACATGTCCAGGTTAATCCAGTTCTACTGAATATAACATTAGGACCAGTGCTTTCAAAGGAGGGGTCTTTAGTTTATAACTTGACTGAAAATGTGCTTATGCTTTGCTGATTTTCCTTTTGTTGTTTCAGGCTTCCCAGAAAAACAGACATGGAGAGGTACGTGTCTGTTAAAGTCATTAAGTTTTCTTTAACAGCTGACTTATTTGATCATTCTTACATTTTTAAATCATTACAATTTTACTGTTTGTTGCTTTTTCCCCCCAGGAAAATTGAGATTGTTCAATTTGCAAGTCGAACCAGGCAGCTTTTCGTACGCCTTCTGGCCTTGGTAAAGTGGGCAAGCAATGCGGGCAAAGTAGAGAAGTGTGCGGTATGTGATTGTAATTGTTTAATTTAATGACACCACTGTTGGGTTCACATATTAAATTGCATGTAATGTACCATCAGAGCAAAAACAAAAATCTTCTTGACCCCACTTTTCCCACCTCTGTGGTAACAGATGATCTCCAGCTTCTTAGATCAGCAGACCATCTTGTTTGTGGATACAGCCGACAGACTGGCAATACTAGCCAGAGATGCCCTGGTACATGCTCGTCTGCCCAGCTTTGCTGTCCCCTTTGCCATTGACGTGCTGACCACAGGTTCATACCCACGCTTGCCTACATGCATACGTGTAAGTCTTCTCGTAAGCCAGCAAATAAGTACCTGTATCTTGCATTGAAAAACATGACAGGATCTTTCTTTTTTCTTTATCAGAATAATTGTTTTTGTCTTTGTGTAGGATAAGATAATTCCTCCAGATCCCATCACAAAAGTGGAGAAGCAGACCACTTTAAATCAGCTCAATCAGATTCTACGACACCGTCTGGTCACCACAGATTTACCCCCCCAGTTGGCAAATCTGACCGTTGGTAAGCAGTTTTTATTTATTTTTTTATAATGTCTTTCATTTCATTTGTCTTTTTTCATATACCGTATTTTCCGTTGTATAGGTCGCACCGTTGTATAGGTCGCATTGTCAAATTATTGCCAAAATATTGGAAAAATCCATAAATAGATTGCACCGGTGTATAGGTCGCACCTACGTCACCGCCGACGTAACGCGTCATCCACCGCTGACGTACCGCGTCACCGTGTCACCGCTGAGTCAACCCGGCAATATGGACCGAGTGTTTAGCTCTGCTGCCAATGTCTGCCACAGGAGAGTCCGTCTCTGAAAACACGAATAAAAATCGAATTTCATCTCAAATTTTTCCTCCAGGCCATAGTTAAGTACATTAAAGCTCATATAATTACAATCTGTAAGCAGAAAAAATATACACCGAGTGGTTTCGAAGCTATTTATAACATAAACAGAAATAAAACCAGAAGCTAACACGAGATGAGTCCGTCTCTGAAAACACAAATAAAAAATCGAATCTCATCTCAAATTTTTCCTCCAGGCCATAGTTACAGTAGCCTGGTTAAAACCAGGCCCTTGTCCTTCACTTCGCTTCTTTCCAGGGTCTGGGACTTCTCCTATAGAGAAGGATTTCTCCGGTAGATTTTTGACTGGACCAATCAGAGAACAGAAGGCGGAGTTTAAAACGATGTCGACTGACGTCGTCGGTTAAAATGGCTGCCGCCACGAAGGAATTTTCAAGAAAACAAGGTAAAAAAACTATTATTTCTTTGCTGAGAAAAAATATATTTCTTAGCTGACGTTATATCAGAAGGGTTCCTGAGCTTAACAGTTCCTAAATCAATTCACGAAATGGTCAAATCTGCTGGATTTAAATTGTTTCGGTTTGACATTTTCCAAACAGCCTCGGGTGCGCTACGAAAATAAATTATAAAAAATCGAATTTTATCTCAAATGTTTCATCCAGGCCAACAGTCAGTAAATTAGAGCCATATAATTACACACTGGTAGCAGAAAAAATATCCACCGAGTGGTTTCTGAGCTATTTATCTGAATAGTTTAGCCTGCCCTGGACCTCGCCAGGCTAAACTAACAAAACTCCGCCTTCTGTTCTCTGATTGGTCCGGTCAAAAATCTACCGGAGAAATCCTTGTCTATGGGAGAAGTCCCAGACCCTAGTACGAAGCGAAGTGAAGGACAGGGGTCTGGTTTTAACCAGGCTATAGTTACAGGTAAGTACATTAAAGCTCATATAATTACAATCTGTAAGCAGAAAAAATATACACCAAGTGGTTTCGAAGCTATTTATAACATAAACAGAAATAAAACCAGAAGCTAACACAAGACGAGTTCGTCTCTGAAAACACGAATAAAAAATCGAATCTCATCTCAAATTTTTCCTCCAGGCCATAGTTAAGTACATTAAAGCTCATATAATTACAATCTGTAAGCAGAAAATATATACACAGAGTGGTTTCGAAGCTATTTGTAACGGGTGTCAGAATCCCGGACCCGTTAGCAGCAGATGATGCTGGAAAAACAACAAGTAAATGAGCACAGGGAGACGCAGTCTGTGTTGCTCCAGTTTCTCTCAGCTTATGAGAAACGGCAGAGCAACAGGCAGCTCAAAGTCCCCATGCGCCACCTGCTGGTGAAACACCGTTATTACACCCCTCGTCACTAACCCCTGTTNAAGTGAATTTTGCATCTGTGGTCCCCTTTAAAAATGTAGTTTTATTTAGTTATAGTTTTACAGTCACTCTTTGTCAGGCGGGTTGAAAAATATGCAGTGTAATCCTTCAAATGTGTAGATTCAGGCGCGTGCCTCCTTTTATCTGCTCCAGAGACCACAGAGCTGAATTTCTTTGTTCATCACCCGTGCAAGCAATGTAGAACCAATCTGCTCATGCGCCCAACAGAAACTGAAACTTACCACTTGTGTATGTTGACCTGCTTTAAGAGTGAGTCATTGACAGATGTGATAAAACATTACTAGAACTGCCTTCTTCTACCTGCGTAATATCACTAAAATTAGAAACCTCTTATCTAAAAATGATGCAGAAAAACTGGTTCATACATTTGTCACGTCTAGACTGGATTATTGCAATAGTTTATTATCTGGGTGTCCAAATAATTCTTTAAAACGTCTTCAGTTGATCCAAAATGCTGCTGCCAGAGTCTTAACTGGAGCTAGTAGGAGAGTTCATATCTCCAGTTTTAGCTTCTCTCCATTGGCTCCCTGTCAAATTCAGAATATAATTCAAAATCTTACTTCTAACCTACAAAGCTCTCAACTACCTAGCTCCATCTTATATTTGAGATCTTGTTGTTCCATATTTTCCTAACAGAGCACTTGACTCTCAGACTGCAGGTTTACTTGCGGTTCCTAGAGTTTCCAAAAGCAGAATGGAGGAAGATCTTTCAGTTATCAGGCTCCTCTCTTGTGGAACCAACTTCCAGTTTCTGTCCATGAGGCTGACACATTGTTTAGTTTGAAAACTGTGCTTAAGACTGTCCTTTTTGATAAATCCTATAGTTAGAGTTGGTTTGTCATGCTTTCTTATGCTTTGACTACTGGAGGAAAAATTGACCTCATTCCTTCTTAAATGAATTCTTAAATGAATTCTTAAAAATTGTATAGTTTTCATTTGATACTATTCTATCTTAACATGCGATTCTTGACCTGCCATTGTGTATCTGTTCCTACCAAACCCAGCCGGTCGAAGCAGATGACTGATTGTCCTGAGTCTGGTTCTGCGAAAGGTTTCTTCATCATGAGAGAGTTTTTCCTTTCCACTGTCGCCTTCATGCTTCTCAAGATGAGAGTTCTGTGATGGAGTTAAATTGTCTGCTCCTCAGATAAATAATGTTAAATTATTATTTTTATATGAATGTTGAGATGACTTCTGTTGTGACTTGGCACTATACAAATAAACTACCGGGTCATTGAATTGGAGAGAATTTGGTGATCTTTCAAAATAAAACTTCTTTTTTCCCCCCCCTGTGCATCCTGGTACCAACTGACCCACGGACCAGTACCGGTCTGTGGCCTGGTGGTTGAGGACCCCTGGTGTGAAGCACTTTGAGTACCAGTATCTTGATTACCGGTAGACAGAAAGGCTCTATATAAGTACAGTCCATTTGCCATTTATCACATCACACCATCATGAGTGGTGCTGTAAAAGCCTGTGTGTGTATTTGTGTAGATGCACGTCTTTCTGGTTTAATGAAGGAAAAAAAGAAACTGAAAACAATCTACATTTTACTGATATTAAGCTACAAATTTGATGTGGTAGTAGGTGAGAGTCATCCTGAACACGTACTTTAAGTGCTTACAGATTGTGCAAGGTTTTGTTTAATAAAATTTGAAATGCAAGGTGGCCAGTGATTACTTCACTAAAGGCTACATTCATCTGTTGTTTGTTTTCACCTGTATCATCAAAAAGCTTTTTGTTTGTTTGTTTGTTGTTCTGTAGCTAATGGCCGTGTTAAGTTTTGTGTGGAGGGAGAGTTTGAGGCCACATTAACCGTGATGGGGGATGACCCCGACATTCCTTGGAGGCTGTTGAAGTTGGAGATTCTTGTTGAGGATAAAGAAACAGGAGGTAAAGGTCAACACTGGGGGGATCTTTATCTTTGAACCACATGAGAAGTAACATTTACAATATAAGAAAACATTTTTGTTTCCTTTTGCTCTGTTGTTTTCTATTTCTGTCAGTCCGTTCTGAATGTCCATCTACTCCTCTCTTCTTTTATTAACAGATGGCCGAGCCTTAGTTCACAGTTTACAGGTGAACTTCATCCATGAGTTGGTCCAGGCACGTCTCTGTGCAGATGAAAAGCCCCTTCAGGACATGTACAACTGCTTGCGTATCCTTTTTCATCGTCTGTAAATTTACCTGCACACGCATCTTGTGTTTTGCCTGCAGTGATTTGGTTGTCATCCCGGTCTGCTCTGACCCACCACAGTTGAACAGGAGTGTGCGTTTAAAGCATATAGAGTATTGACTAATGAAGTGAGCAAGCACAGAATTCTAATGAGAAGCACAGCTGCGTTAATGCATCTTTCCTTACCCCCTTAATTATTCCTTAAATACAAATCAGCCTTTGATAAAAACAAAAAGGGAAGTTTGTTTTACTTTCGGCTTTTTGCTTTGGCAGAGTTCAGCACTAAGAGCGAACTCGTTCAACAGATTTCTCAATAGTTTTACACCAGTTACTAGGGCTGGGCGATATCTTGATATTTTTAAAATACATGTATCTAGATAATTTCATACGATATAAAATGAGACTATATCAATATAAAACCATATACAGTAGTCTCATGCTCTATGTAGTTACGGTACTGTATAATCTTGAAAATCCACCCATTTTCCTCACAGTCTGCGCCATCATGCGGCCCCTCCTCCTCCCCTCACTGAATACAAGCCCCGCCTCCTGCTGTGTAAAACTGCCTGCTGCTGCAGCTCCCACTGTGAACAAGCTAGATGCATATGCAGATATCATTCGTCACAATAGGTCTTTGTTCACAGTGGAGACACTCTGGTGACATGATGTAAATTCCTGATAGGAGTTAAAAAAAAAAAAGTCTAAAGTATAGTATAATAAATAAAGTCCAGTTGTTTTTGTCTTGAACTTTTTTGAATTTATCATTATAGCCACGTTTTCATATTACGTGATACAACCGCCAACCTCATGCCATACACCTGTTACTACTGCTGCCATCAAGTACAGTACTGTACTTCTGTTTTTGTTTGGTTCAGTTGGAATAAATGGAAACTGTCATATCTCAGTCCAAAAATGGTTTATAAATATGGGGAAAAAAATCCATAAATTTGTCACTTAGGCCTATAGGCTTGTATTAACGTGTAATGTGTATCATTTCTCTGTGACTGGGTAGCTGCTACAAAGGGGAGGTTGGTGTTCTCCAGGACATCACTGTAACTGGTTTAGAGCAGTTGAAGTTGTCTTCTCATTAATAAATATGGACACAAATGTCCAGTTTATGGTGATTTTATTTGTTGTGTTTAGTGTTTATACACAGCAGTAACATGTAAAGCATAAACGGAAGCTCAAACATCAAGGCTTTGTCTGTGTTGGGAGTGGAAAATCTCCAACGCACGGCACTTGACACAGAGCGGTGCGTTCAGTAGTGTCTGAACAGCCACGGTGCATTCAATAATGTGTTCTGTGTTATCACCATTGTATGTTCCCATACAATGACGAAATTGGCTCTGCATTTAACCCATCACTCAGGTGGAGCAGTGGGCAGCTATTGAAAGCGCCCAGGGAGCAATTGGGGATAAGGTGTGCTGCTCAGAGACACCACGAGCTGTGCAATGACTGGAGATCAAACCTGAGACTTTCGGGTCCTGAGTCGGCTGCCCTGCCTCTACCCCATCTCGGCCCCCCCGAGAGCATAGGAACCATGAAATTCAGAAAGAAACGAGCCATAACCATACAGAACCGAGCTCGGTAAACAAGCCATCTACACGACAATGTGGGCTTTCTAACAGCTTTGTTAATAAAGGTTGAATTCAAATACCGGATTTTCCGGCGTATAAGTAGCTCCAGAGTATAAGACGCGTCAGTCAAAAAAAAGCATCATGAAGAGGGAAAAAAGCGTATATAAGTTGCTTTGGCGTATAAGTCACATTTATTATGTATTTATTTAATGGGTAAAATAGTTTAATTTCACCAGTGGTGCGCAGCGCCATCCATCCATCGCAGCCGGAGCCACTAGCTCTCCCAACATTCTTCCACCTGCACCAGCTGAGTGAAGGGAGCATGCAGGGGAGGACTCGCTGTTGCAGTTCTTACACAATCTAAAGCTTCAGTCAAAAATTGTGTTATGAATGTGTGTGGGTGGGTGGGGGGTGTATATAAATAGCGTTGGCGTATAAGTCACAGGACTGACAAATCTGTGCAAAAATAGTCTATGCCTCACTGGGTCCATTCAGACACAAAACGAAGCAACTGCTCACATAACACATTTTTTCACTCAGCTTTCTGTATACATAATTACGTGCTCCATGCGTAATAGCACGCCAGAGAATAATCTCTGGTGGAGGAAGGGCTGAGATAACAGACCTGCAGCTGTGGGCTGAAAACAGACACAAACCTGCGCTGAAAAACAATGAACAACGCAGGACAATGCTTCATCACTCAGTCTTTTGTGTGTGTGATTGTGCATAACATGCGTAACAACGCACCAGAGAACCATGAATGAACTCTGAAGAGAGGGAAAAGAACTGAGAGAATAAATCTGCTACTGAGAACAAAACAGTGAGCAGAGCAGGTTGGAAACTGCCTCGCTGCAGCCGTCTGTATGTATAATTACGCACTCCATGCGCAACAGCACACCAGAGAGAATGAATGAACTCTGGTGAAGGGCCAGAGGCTGAGAGAACAGATCAGTAACATCAACAGTCATGAACTGTGACTGATAATACAAACATCTCACACTGCGTCTGCCTGCAGACAAATGTGAGCTCAGGTTAAAACTCCATGAAACTTTAAAACAATCATTCTGACAGAATCCTGAGAACAGAATGAGTCATGGAAAACATGGAAGCATCACGTAAATAAAAGTGAATAAATGAGCACGGTGATGCCCATGCGACCGTCATACAAATGTCCTCCACTGACATCCCTCCATGCAGGGCCGTGGAAGATGAGATACCCCTCATGGAATGGGCACAGAGATTATCTGGAGGTTCCTTTCCAGATGATCTATAAGCCTCCGAATAGCCTCACACAACCAATGTGAAAAACGCTGAGTGGACAGAGAGCGTCCTGCTGAGCTGTCTCTGTAATGTATAAACAGACACTGGGAGCAACGCATTGCAGCCATGCGCGTCACGTAACAGGAGAGCATGTGCACGGGACAAAGGATGTGAGACGTTGCCTCCTCCTCAGACTCATGAGGAGTGGGGTGAAACCCGTCCAAAGTAATCGTTCTCGATTTGAATGAACTGGTGATGCATTTCGGGGTGAAAGCAGGATTAGGACGCAGCATATCTGAGCTACCGTCAGGCTGGATCCTGAGGCATGCGGGAACAAGAGAGGGCAGACAAGTGGTCACTCACTCTCTTTGCAGATGTCAGAGCCAATAGTAGGACTGTTTTAAAGACAGCACGCAACCTATCTGACACAAGGTGGCCTCCACGCCTTTCTCTGCGCACCAGCACTGAAAAGCTACCCACTTGATGCGTAAAGCGCTGTGGTAGACGCAACTCGTGCGTCCTGGATTGTTCGTACCACATCTGGAACGAGGCCCATGTTTACTAGGCGGACCTGTTCAGCATCCAGACCCAGAGGTGCTGACCTATTTCCGGGTAGTTCATGGTCGCCCCTCCTGCCTGGAGGAGAGCATCCTTCCTCCACGGGAGTTTCCATGGCCGGCCCAACACCAGCTTTTTTGGCCACGGACTGTGCGCAAAAACGTCCACCCCAAGGGGTGGGTCGTCCCATGGGCTCAGTGAGAACCACAGGTGACACTGAGTGTTCTCTCGTGTGACGAACAGATCCACCTTCGCCTGCCTGAATCTGGTCCAGGTCTGAAAAATTAGTTCGGGGTAAAGGGTCTGGTCTCCGTGGCGAGGGCCGCCCCTCGACATTATGTCCGCCCTTCTGTTCAGGATGCCGGGGATTTAC
>JBBPBX010014502.1:0-26284 GCA_038048925.1 Garcialebias charrua
TAACATTTTTCCTCTTCTTGTTTACCTGTTGACTATCTTGAATTGAATCTTGAATTGGTCTTGGACTGATTGAAGATTTAATTTAGGATTAGGATTAATTTAACTTTGTTTATATGTGTATGCGTGATCACACATCTATGTGTACATTTTTGGCCTTGCATGAGGTGCTTATACATTTTTTTCCCTCTTATGATACTGGAGCACTAGTTTAAAAGTTAGACAGGAGACTTATTTTTAATTTCTATGGAGCTTGCTGCTTCTGTCTGTTGCAGCTGTCCAGGGTGGGAAAGGGAGGGGGGTGGGGGGTCCATCACTGCCATTAATTTATATTTTCTTTCACTTTGCCAAGAACTGCACAGCCATCAACACATTAGACTGTATTACCTACCTTTCTTATACAAATTATTAGTAATATGAGTGGTCAGTTGGTGTTGTCAAGCTGGAACGTCAAAGGTTTGAACCACCCCGTCAAGAGAAGGAAGGTGCTCTCTCATTTAAAACAGTTAAATACAGGCATTGCTTTCCTGCAGGAGACTCACATTAGAAGTGACGATAGCAAACGATTACTGCAAACATGTGCTGGTGTAGATTCTCAGTCTGCAGTCAGTACTGCAAACATGGCACGGGCAGAGTTTCCATTCCTCCTTTCGAGCAAAGGCTCGGGGCGTCTCGATCCTCATCAGTCAAGACATTTCATTTGAACCTTTTCAAGTTAACTCAGATAAATATGGTCGTTTTGTGATTGTTTCCGGTAAATTGTACAACACACCAGTAGTGCTAGTTAACGTTTATGCCCCAAACACGGATGATGTTGGTTTCTTTGAGAAATTATTCTCACTGCTCCCGGACCTAAACACATACTCATTGATACTCAGCGGTGACTTGAATTGCTGGTTGGACCCAGTTTTGGACAGATCCTCTACAAACCCTGCCACAGCCAGCAGGTCGTCCCACACTATTCGTGCCTTTCTATCTAAGTATGGCCTGTGCGATGTATGGCGTTTTTTACACCCAGCTGAGAGAGAATATTCTTTTTTTTCTCATGTTCATCATTCATACTCGAGGATCGATTACTTTTTCATGGACAACAAACTTCTTCCCTCTGTCCGTGGCTGTGACTACCACAGTATTGTCATCTCAGACCATGCACCTGTCACTCTGTCTTTGTCCCTCCCTGACATTCCTATAAGGAGTAGACAGTGGAGATTCAATTCAACGTTACTGTTAAACAATGATTTTGTTACATTTATAGAAAAAGAAATAACCTTCTTTCTATCCATAAACAGAACTCCTGGGATCCCACTGTCAACAGTTTGGGATACCCTTAAGGCCTATCTTAGGGGACAAATCATTTCATATACCGCCCGGCTGAGGCAAAAATCTCAAAAAGAAAGAACTGATTTAGCCCAGCAGATAAAAGAAATTGATCAACAATACGCTCAAAACAAATGCCCTAATCTGTACAAAAAAAAAGTAGAACTCAAAACTAAGTTTGATTTATTGTCTACATACTCAATAGAACAATCACTTTTGAAAAGTAAATCATCATTTTACATACATGGAGAAAAGTCAGGAAAACTACTGGCAAATCAGTTGAAGGGTGCCATGGCTAAACAAATCATCCCTAAGATCCAATTAGAGAACGGCACCACAACTCTAGATCATTTACAAATTAACAGAGCATTTAAGGACTTTTATTCCCATTTATATACTTCAGAATCCCAAACCAACAAGAATTTATCTTCTCAGTTTTTCGAAAAGACCAACATGCCAAAACTCACACCCAACCTGAAAGATGCACTGGAGATCCCAATATCCCTGACAGAAATTGTGTCAGCTGTATCGGTAATGCAGTCTGGCAAATGTCCGGGTCCTGACGGCTTCCCTGCTGAATTTTTAAAGAAATTTTCTTCATTACTTTCCCCACTCCTACACTCGGTTCTCTTAGAGTCATTTGACCAAGGATCCCTTCCGAAATCTTTTTTAGAGGCCTGCATTACCCTCATTGCAAAGAAAGGAAAAGACCCAACTCACTGTTCCTCTTATCGACCAATCTCCCTTTTAAATACAGACGCCAAAATTTTAGCCAAAGTTCTTGCTCAAAGGTTGGAAAAGATCCTTCCTTTGATCATATCAAAAGACCAGACTGGATTCATTAAAGGCAGGCACTCCTTTTTTAATGTCAGACGCCTTTTGGACATTATTTATTCTCCTTCGGATACTGTTCCTGAGTGTGTTATTTCCCTTGATGCAGAGAAAGCATTTGATCGGGTTGAATGGGACTACTGTACTTGTTTAATGTTCTTGACAAATTTGGTTTTGGCCCCAATTTCATTACATGGCATGGGCGTAGCCAGAATTTTGTGGGGGGCGGTTCGTTTTAAAGGAGAAGTTGACAATGCTAAACTAATGTGGCTGGATAGCTCAACTGATAAAGCGTCTGCCTTCAGTCCCAAAGCTCGTGGGATCAAGTCCCGCATGGTACAATGTTTTTTTTTTTTTTTAATTCATTCCAGATTAAAAAAGCACAAGAAAACTATTTACAAAACAGCAAGGAATAAAACAATGCATTAAATGAAAGGAATCAGACGAAGAAAATAATCTTATCTGCCCCTTCTCAAACTATTTTTTTTTCAAACACTCTTTTATTGGATAAAAAAAGAAGAATGTGTTAACCACAGCCTGTGGTTAACACATTCTTCTTTCTTCACAGGCATATTAACTACTTTTTTTATCCAATAAAAGACAAATGTAAAATTAGTTGTTTGAATCGAGTGTTTGAAAAAAAAAATAGTTTGAGAAGGGGCAGATAAGATTATTTTCTTCGTCTGATTCCTTTCATTTAATGCATTGTTTTATTCCTTGCTGTTTTGTAAATAGTTTTCTTGTGCTTTTTTAATTTGGAATGAATTAAAAAAAAAAAAAACGTTGTACCATGCGGGACTTGATCCCACGAGCTTTGGGACTGAAGGCAGACGCTTTATCAGTTGAGCTATCCAGCCACATTAGTTTAGCATTGTCAACTTCTCCTTTAAAAGTGGGCGGTTCGTTCGAACCCCCCGAACCCCCCTTGCCTACGCGCATGCATGGGTGCAATTAATTTATTCACATCCCACCGCAACCATTCGTACCAACTCTCAGATATCAAAACCCTTCAGTCTACATCGAGGAACTCGCCAGGGATGCCCACTGAGCCCTATGCTCTTTGACCTGGCAATTGAACCTCTTGCCACTGCTTTGCGGTCCTGTGACACAATTTCAGGAATCTGGAGAGGCGATATGGAGCACAAGGTCTCCCTTTATGCTGATGACCTTTTACTTTTCATTTCTCATCCGACTGACACGCTGCCCTCCGTTTTATCATTACTTGAGGAATTTGGAATAAACTCTGGTTACAAATTAAACCTGAGTAAAAGTGTAATTTTCCCTGTCAATACCCTGGCGCAGACTCTTGACTTTGGTAAATGGCCTCTTAAAATTGAGAAGACAAAATTCTCTTACCTGGGTGTTACAGTTACGAGGAGGTATAAAGATTTATATCAAGAAAACTTTGTCTCTCTGTTGAATCAGACAAAGCAGGCATTATCCCGATGGTCACCGCTTTCCATTTCCCTCACAGGCCGTATTAACTCAGTCAAGATGGTCACTTTACCTAAGTTTTTATATCTTTTTCAAAATATTCCTGTTTTTATCCCTGGTTCATTCTTTGTTCAGTTAGATTCCATCATTTCATCATATCTGTGGCAAGGAAAACGTCCACGCTTAAATAAGACACATCTCCAAAAAACTAAGGCCGCAGGCGGTCTTGCCCTTCCAAATTTCCGCTTTTATTATTGGGCAGCAAACTTGCACTGTCTAGCATTCTGGTCATTCTATTACAACAGGCCTGACAGCCCTGACTGGGTAGAGATGGAGTCACAGTGTTCTGGGAAATGGTCCTCCGTGGCTTTCTTGGGATCCTCACTCCCGCTTCCACCACTTACAACTGTTATAAATCCAGTTATAAAACACTCACTAAAAATCTGGGCACAATTTCGTAAATGTTTCAATTTCTCTAGTTTCTCTCTCTATAGCCCTATCATGTCTAACCAACTTTTCAAACCCTCATCTCAGGACTCTGTTTTTAAAGAATGGCAAAGAAGGGGTATAGTACGCTTCAATGACTTGTTTCTCAATAACACTTTAGCTTCATTTCAACAACTATGTGAAAAATTTAGTCTTCCCCAGTCCAATTTTTTTAGGTATCTCCAAATACGGCACTTTATTACTCTTCATTTGTCCAGCCTCTCCATTTCAACTGATAGCAGTATTGTTGACACTATTCTTTCTCTAGACCCAAATAAAAAACAGTCCATTTCATTCATTTACAGTAAACTATTGGATTTGAAGCGTGCTTCCTCAGATAAAATCAAAGCTGCTTGGGAAGAGGATCTCGGCTCCTCTATTTCAGAGGACTCTTGGACCTCCATACTCAAACTGGTGAGCTCCAGTTCTCTCTGTGCTAGACATTGGCCCTCATGCACAAAACAGTTCGTATTCTTATCCTAAATGTCTCCTACTTTTGTTCGTACGAAGTGTTCGTACGAACATGCCACGTCAGATCCAACAAAGTCTTCTATCGTCAGGAAATGTGTGTATATGAGCTGTGTAAATAATGATGAATCCCACCTGTTCTATTCACCTGCTCGTGCACGCGGGAGGTTATTTACATAATTCCCACCCCTCAAAACACCATATAAGGATATAGTTTCCTGCCACCGCGAGCAGGAAGTGTCCATTCATTCCGGCTTTTATGCGTCAGAAAACACACAAACGCGTTTGGCGAATTAAAATTGACTCGCCTTTGATCATAGTGTCAGCCCCGGATCTGAGCGCAGACCCACACAGAATACAGATGACATCAGTGAGCGCCCACAGTCAACAGGCAGTTTATATTAAAAATGACATGAAACAAGCTGGTTTCGCCTTTCTTCTCCCCTGTCTCTGCAGCGGCGCTGTGTATTTATGTGTGTGTGTGTGTGTGTGTGTGTGTGTGTGTGTGTGTGTGTGTGTGCCGACAGTGGCACGGGGTGGGGGAGCCGTGCCGACAGTGGCGCGTTGCGTGGCACACGGTGGTCGACATGAGTGGCGCGGGGGGGGGCGCGTTGCGTGGCACACGGGTGGTCGACATGAGTGGTGCGGGGGGGCGCGTTGCGTGGCACACGGTGGTCGACATGAGTGGCGGGGGGTGGGGGCGCGTGGCGGGCGGGGGGCGCGTTGCGTGGCACACGGTGGTCGACATGAGTGGCGCGGGGGACGCGCGCGGGTGGCGCAAGGTGGTGGACGTGGGGGGGGGGGGTGTTGAAGCCGCTTTAATTAAACCAATATGTGTGGTTGCATTTAATTGTTTTTAAACTCAAAATATTTTCTAAATAACGAAATATAAAGTTATTAGTGGAGAAAAGGCCGTCTGGATGACAGCAGACTGACGCTCCTAAAATATACGACAGGTCGGGACCACACGTAAATTTTGTTCGTATCTGAAAAAAATCCTAGGATACGAAAACATTGTTGGATGCCACAAATGATCCTAAATCACTCGCACGCACAGTATAAGCACAAATCTGTGCGTACGAACGGTTTGTGCATGAGGGCCATTGTCTAATACAATTTAAAGTGGTGCACAGAGCTCACATCTCTAAACTGAAATTGTCCTCTATGTATCCTGATGTCAGCCCATACTGTGTGAGATGCAAACATGCTGAAGCCTCTCTCTCCCATATGTTTTGGTTTTGCCCATCTCTGAACAAATATTGGCGGGAAATCTTTCAGACTTTATCACATGTACTAGATACACGCCTGAACCCTGACCCACTGATTGCTCTGTTTGGTCTTGTAGAGGGCATGACAAACCTAAATAAAAACCAACAACATGTAATATCGTTCACCTCTCTCCTGGCCAGACGAGCTATTTTGCTTAGGTGGAAAGAACCGTTTCCACCCACTCACGCTCAGTGGTTGGCTGACATCATGTCCTGTTTAAAGCTGGAGAAAATCAGATTCACACTCCAACAGAAAGAGGGTAAATTTGAGAATGTCTGGGGACCTTTCCTGAATCTGTTCCAGTCTCTTTGACAACATAACTCATTCAGGTTAATGCAGTCTCTTGGCTATTTTACCTTTTATTTTATTTTTTCCCTTTTCTTTTGGCAGTGATTGGGTAGGGATTATTTTCTACATGTTGTAACTTAGATTGATTGTTGTGTTTTTTTGTTGTTGTTGTTGTTGTTGTCTGAAGAAAAAAAAATGAAAAATTCTATAAAAAAGATCTTGAAAAAAATAAATAAAAAATAACTGGAAGAAGTACCGTTATGTTGAACACATTGCCTCCGATCGGAAAGATAGTTAGAAAACCAACCAATGGTGTGATCTGAGAAACCGATTTCTGAGAGCTTATGACACAAGATGTTATGATCCACAGTGCCAAAAGCGGATTGCAAAAGCTGGAAAGCCTTAGCAACTGTTTTAGAACACAAACCTGGTGTGGTAGTAGCTGAGAGTCATCTTCAATTGTGAGGTACCGGTAAGTAAGTCGCTACCGAATTAATGAGCAGACGTGCAATTTTGAGCAGGACATTTTGGTGGTAGGGGGGTAAAAAATAAATAAAAAAAGAGGAAGGTGGGGTGGGGAGGAGACAGCAGCTCTTGGAGCGGGGTCAAAGATTAAATTTCCACCCTGCAGCATTCCCTCGGTGGCGTGTAACAGAGACACGATGGTGAAAGTGAAGTGACCTACAAACCAGCTCAGCTTGACTCGGGGCTGCAGATCAACACCACGGCGGGCCCTGAAGGAGCCACTCAGCTCCTCTCTGCCTCCTCCTCACGGCTCCTGACGGGTGTTTCTGAGCCGTGTGATGAGGTGAACCGGGTCAGCACCTGGAGGTGCAGCAGGAGAGTCATGGTCAAACAGGAGGTGGGACTTGTTGGAGGAGCAGGTAGGCACACAGGTGAGAGGAGGGGAACCGCCTGATGATGATGCTTCCTGTTCGTTACATTATATCTAATGTATTTAAGCCTTTTTCATCTCCTACAAGCCAATTTAGCCCCAACTAAACACAACAATCCTCTGTAAATATAACTTTTGGTATTTTATGTTTCAGTTTTGAGCTAAAACAAATATGTTTTATGTCTTTATAACTCTGGCTGTTAAATCTTTTTGCTAACCATTTCATCTTTTTGTAAGGTTTATTTTGAATATTGCTATGATTATAGTCTATTTTTTCCCTCTCCATCTATTTTCTTGTTTAGCTAGTTTTAGTGGCTGAATATCACAAATGATACTAAAGCATTTAATTTTCAACATCTCATGAACCAGTGAATGTATCGAACTCAATCAGAAAGTTAACAATGGACAAACGTCTACAACTGATTAACTTTTGAAGTCAATCCCATACAAGATGGCCGCCACAGAAAATCAACATTAAGAAACACAAACACAATTATGACTCTGATGATTTAAAAAATACTGAGTATTTGTTGCGGTAGTAGCGGAGAATCATATCCAACACATACCCTAAACCAGGGGGCCCAATTCTGGTCTTTGAGGGACACCATCCTGCGTGTTTTACTGGTTTCTTTGCTCCAACTCACCTGATTCAATGGTCGCATCACCTCTTCACGTTCTGCAGAAGCTTCATAATCACCCATTGACTCAAATCAGGAGTGTTGGAGCAGAGAAACATCTAGAACATGAAGGGTGGTGGTTCTCCAGGACCGGGGCTGGTACCACTGCGCTAAACTGAGCAAGATCTGCTCATCGATTCTAAAGTTTTATGGGAGGTTTACTGACTTTAATGAAGCTTTCAGAAAACAACCACTGGTTGTACATTTACAATAAAGTTTTCAAGTCAATTCAAGATGGCCGCCACAGATAACTGACTTCAGAAACACAAAAATGGCTACAATCCAGCTGATTTTACAGATACAGAGCTAAAAGTTGGTGTGGTAGCAGCTAAAAGTGACCCTCAGCACTAAGATCCACAGCTTTGTCATGATCTTGAATTCCTTCAACGTATACCAGACTTTTAACTTGATATCAGCTGTTCAGTTACGAAGTAAATAACAGTTTGACTTTCCCCCGTTTAGCGTAAAGACAACGAGAAAATTATCAAGAAAACTATCCAAGGCTGAGAAATGGATGCTCAAGACAAGGAGAAAGGACCAGACGGAGGAGAGGAGGCAAAAGAAAACCAAAAGTCTGAGGTCAGTGATGAACAGAAGCAAAGCAAAGACAAACAGAACAAGCTGGAGAAGGAGAGCAGTGAGAAGGAGGTCCGGAGGGACAACCGTCGCCCCCGGAGGAGCGGCTGGGCTCTGACCGAACGCCTCGCCATCAACGTCTCCGGGATGCGTTACGAGACCCAGCTCCGCACCCTCGCTCAGTTCCCCGACTCCCTGCTGGGCGACCCCCGCCGGCGCCTCCGCTACCACGACCCCCTGCGTAACGAACTGTTCTTGGACAGGAACCGCATCTGCTTCGACGCCATCCTCTACTTCTACCAGTCGGGCGGCAGGCTGCGGAGGCCGGCCAACATCCCCCTGGACATGTTCCTGGAGGAGCTGCACTTCTACGAGCTCGGAGAGGAGATCATCGACCGCTTCAAGGAGGACGAGGGCTTCCCTAAAGCGGAGGAGACACCGTTACCCGCCAGAAAGTGGCAGCAGCAAATCTGGATGCTGTTTGAGTATCCGGAGTCGTCAAGCGGGGCGCGGATCATCGCCATCATCAGCGTCATGGTCATCGTCCTCTCCATTCTCATCTTCTGCTTAGAGACTCTGCCGACGTTCAGACATGAGAAGGAACGACGGGAGGTGAGCAGTGTTGCCAGATCTCGCGACAGAAACAAGCGATCAGCCCCATGAAAACAAGCCCAAACAAGCAAATCACTCTTTGAAAAGAAGCCAAAATACAAGCCCAACTGGCAACCCACCCCATTGTTTAAAACAAAGGCCGTTTTTAAACAGTATAAACATACATTTATTATGGCATTACATATAAACAGCAAAATTATGCTAAACATTTTGAAGAACATATCCACTCTAAAAAATAAAAATACATTTAGCATATTTATACAAATTAACCCCATTAAGCCTCTGGGACTCATTTACCAGAGAGACCTGAATTTTACATGAAGAGTGATGACAACAATGGACAACGACAACAATAAACAATCATAAAGGATGCGTACAAATTAAAAAATGAAATAAAAATTAAACAGCAAACTCATAGTAAGCCAAGTCAACAAAAAACTTTCTTTAATCTCTATCCTGAATCAAGCTTTAAAGTGCGCTCTTTCTCCTATTCTTTATTATATTTTTTCCCATATTTCCCAACTATTGGAGCTCATTTTTGGTCTTGTCACTCTAGACAAAGAATAAAGAACAAAGAATAACAAGCCCAAATAAGCGAGTTTACAATCTGGACAAGCCCAAGAAACCACAACAATTGATTTTATTATTGATTTTTGCTGTTTTATCATTGATTTTACTTGATTTTATCACTTGTTTTTATTTGATCTTTGATTTTAGTTGCACTTTGTAGCACTTTTAGATTTTTGTTAATGAAAAGTGCATTATAAATTAAATTCATTATTATTATTATTATTATTATTAACAAGCAGCTCAACAAAATGATAAGCGACTTCAGAAAACAACGAGCCCAAAGTCGCTTATAATAAGCGAACTTAGCAACTATGGAGGTGAGGAGGAGGAGGAAGAGGAGGTGGGGTTATTAGTGCAAGTTTGTGTGATGAATGATAAACTGGCAGAAAAAGGAAGTTCAGAAAGGTACAGGGCCAAAAGCAGCACAGGGAGAAATAAGAGCGAGTTGTTCCTGAGTTGTTTGGACTCGTCATTAAATCTGATCCACTCAGACTGAAGGAAGGAATGGAGGCTGATGGCAGCAGTTAAAGGGACAGTTCACTTCTGTGAAGAAGACAAGCAGTCGGTGGGATCTCAGCTCAGGGAATCACGGGCAAATATTTACGGAGGAGTCAGGAGCGGCAGTTTCTCTAAAACTGAAACAAGACGCATGGACTGGACTGGACCGGGTGGTTCTGAAGGAGGAGGGACTTTTAACTTTAAATATGTACATTAATGTATGATGTGATGTCATCAAGGAAAACACAACTGAACATTTACCAGACAAACATGTACATACAGGTCCCATGTTAGGAAAATAAAATAAAGCTTAGCTAAGTCAGTTTAGCTACTTTTAGCTTTCTGCTAGTTGTTTTTTTTTGCTGCTTTTCTAAACACCAGTTTAGTACTTAAAGTTTTTAGCTAGTTTGTTGCTCTGCTTAGGTCGCCTTTAGTTATCTCCAAATTCATTATTTGCTAGTTTGGACTTATCTAGTGTTTTGCTACTTTTAGCCTTTGGCTCTTTCTACTTTTATCTAACCTCTACCAAATTTGGATATTAGCTCGTATTTAGCTACTTTTAATTAGTATTTTGTGTCTTTTAGCACCTAGCTACAAATTTGCTACTTTTAATCTTTACTTAGTTTTTTGGTCATTTTACCTAGCCTTTTGTCATTCTTAACTTGTAAGTTAGAATTTTGCTACTTTTAGCCTCTCACTATTATTTTTGATTATTATATTGTTATCTAACCTTTTGCTGCATTTGATTTGAGCTAGCAGTTTTGCTACTTTTAGCTAGCTTTTTGCTACATTTTGCATGTAGCTTCCTTTCAATTTATTTTTAACCAGTGTTTTGCTGCTTATGTATTGTAGATTGTTTGCTAATTTTAGCTTTAAGCTACTGTTCTGTTTCTTTTAGCTTCTAGTGATCTTTCAGTTTTAGCTAGTGTTGCAATTTTTAGTTTTAAGCTTCAGCTTCATTCAACAATCAACATTCACGCTGCACTTTTACAACAAAAATGTTCCCTTTTAGCTTGTGTTAGAAATACTCTGTCACTTTAAATAAAAAGTTGTTGTCTAGTAGACAAGAAGCTATAAAACAAACTTCAGTTGACCAAAGTACATTTCTGGGTTCAACATTTTTCCCTGCAGAAGAAAACGTTATCCTTTAGCACTGATTAGACACAATCACCATTTTACCCGCTTCATTTATCATCTATAAACAAATTTACCCGCCCTTTAAAAAAAGGAACAAAGTGAGTTCCTTATCAATATAATACGGAAAAAGTTATTTTTATTTTCAAACCGAACAGTGAATTTATTTAAATGCTTCCTGGTGCTCAGAGCGGAGGTTATTTAAGAGTGAAATCCCATCTAGAGTGCATTACAATGATTATGCGAGAAATATCCTTGTTTATAAATTAGCTAGCATTAGCATGGCGGCACGGCTAGCTGCTACAGAACGTTAGAAAACTAGCCATTTAAAACTGTCATAAAACACTGCTTCCAAAGCAAGGCTCAAGAGATGGTTTGATTTGTTCACAAATTTGTCAAAGCCATGTGGAAAACATTTAGGCAAATAGTTATAATTATAATAAATAAATAAAAAGTATTGATGATGCTAAAAATTATTACTGGGTAGTGGGTAATTAATTTCCACAGTGATGAAGGTTCCTCTGGCAGCGAGGGATTTTTTTGAAAGTGTGCCAAATTAGATCTTTAGAACCCTTCCTCTCTGAAAAAGTAGTTCATTTGTGTTGTTTTGACTCCTTTGAGGGAAATTCACCACGGTTCTTCAAACGGAGATCACTCTGACAGCTATCTACTGCAGGGAAGATACTGACTGTGCTTAACTGCTTCTTACAGCCCCATGTCGGTGCATGCCTTTGGGTGTCGTGAAACACAAAGTTTAAATTTAGGTTATTCCTCTTCCTATAAATCAAAAGTGAGGAGCGTGGAGAGCAATCCGTGCAGATTGGATTAAGTTTACCGGACACCTGCCAGAACCATGTGGATACTTTTAAAAATAGTGAGCAGTGAATGAAAGAACTTAGAAGTAGAGAAGCACGAGTGAATGCAAAGAACGAGCGGTTGTCTCACGTTACGGTCTGGAGACGTACAGAGATATTTATAGGAGGGCCCTTAGAGCGCATCAACACATAAACTTATGTCCATGTTAATAAAGGCCGTGACTCTCACTGAGCGGCGGATCAGCTTTTCTGATGACGACCGCAGGATGAAATTAGCTGGAGCCCAGACACGAGACAGATTTCTGGTGCTAAATGAGCAGAAAATATCAAAAGCATTACCCGGCGGATTTACACTTCATCATTTTAAGAGACAAATCCTGCTGTAGGTGATCCTAGCAGAAATGGACACCATTCAAACCCAGCGGTTCTAACAGAATCTGCCTATCACCAGATGGAAAGCCTTACAAAAACAAGTTGTTTCTATCAGGATGTAAGCTATTGCTTTATCTTTAACATAAATAGAGTTGAAGACCGGTCAACTCTGCAGTAGATTCATTCAAGATGTCATTCTGAACCAGAGCCAGGTCGATTAGCCTTTCTGTATTAAACTTGTAACTTTACTAAACCTCTGAATTTTACATAAAGCAACATGTGCTGTGTGGGGAAACAAAGCCTGCGGCTGCGGAGAAACATAAAAGCAAAAGGCTCAGTTTGCAGTTTATTGGCTCAATCCGGCTGAATCTAATTTAATCCAAATACATCTGTCCTGCAATAAAAACTCCTTTCATGTAGGTTACATTGTACACTGTGGGATGTTTTTACAGCTGTAAGGTAGATTTGGAAACGCAACTCGGCTGTGTCTGAAGCAAATCACAAAAACAACAATCAGAAATTAATGTGCAGCGTTGCCAGAAACGACTATAAGCTACAACCAAATCAACCTGCCTGAACCGGAGCATTTTATCCACGAGTAATGAGAAGAAAACTCGCAGCAAAGCACGCAGACTAGTAACATTATCTAACTTGTTAAAAGACACTAATGCTCAGTTATCTCAAACGCGTCTTCATCCCAGATTAAAAACAAACGGCCGCGTTAAACGAGGCGCCAGATGCCTGTAACACAAGCTAGAGTCACATGAACGTAAGGTTTATTTGTAAGTTTAAATATAGGGAAGGTGATTTATATTAAAGTCTGTGGGAAAAAAATGAAAGCTGGGAGGGTGAAAGAGGAGAGGAGAGAAGATGTTAGCACAGTATCACAGATATCATGGTTTCCTGACGACAGATGTGCTGCGAATGTGTTTTCTCTGCTGTAAACATCGTCTCCATGGAGATTTTTTACCACTGGTCCAACTCTTCTGCTCCCACATTTCCTTTTCCTCTGTGAGAAGAAGCAAATTAAAACAAACGGTGTGAAAGCAGAACCATAAAGGAATTAGCTGCAATTAGCAGATTTTTTAAACTAAATCTGTTAAGTCATAACAAAAAGAACAGAAGCTAAACTCAGCGATACAGTATCTGAAAGCTAAATACTGTATGCCAAAACTGTAGACAAAACGTAAAATTAGCACAAAAAAGTAACTGAGTTAAAGGTAGCCCAAACAAGTTAAAATTAACACAACTATAGCTAAAAGCTAAAATAAGCAATATAGTTGCTAAGCTAAAATTAGCAAAATTATAGCTAATAGAAGCTAAATGCCAGTAGTAACAAACTCATAGCTAAAAGCTAAAACTAGCACAATCATAGCTTAAAGTTAAAATTAGCACAAAATAGATAAAAGCTAAAAATAGCATAATTGTAGCTAAATGCAGCACTATATACAACTTTATTTATAAAACACTTTAAAAACAACACAGTTGGCCAAAGTGCTGAAAGTAATATACCGGTAGTAGTACACAGTATTCCCTCGATACTTTGCGGTTCGACTTTCACGGACTTCCTCTTTCATGGTTTTTCAAAGTAAGATTGGACATGACACACAATTAGCTGATTGATGGATGAGCTGCAAGATCGTTTATTTAAAACATTACAGTACAGTATTATACTGTACTGTAATATTTTAAATAAACAACCCATGCTGCATGGGTTGTTTATTTAAAATATTACAGTATTTAAATTTAAATTGTTTATTTACACAGAAGGAGTTGGGATTGATTGGGAGGCGATGAGTGTGATTGCAGTAGCGAAGTGGGCTGGCAGAGAAGCTGGAATCATGACGTTCTGTGCTCTTTTAGAGCATTTAGTTTAGAAACATTGTTTAGAATATTGCAAGAGTGTGGGAAGGGTTTTACGCCTTAATATACATAAATACTAAAATAAACTCCTACTTAATACTACTATTATTATTTGTACTACTAGCCCTACTTCACTTTTTTTCACATTGCGGAGGGGCGTGGCCCCTAAACCATGAGATAAACGAGGGACTACTGTAGAAAGTAAACTTAGCACAACCAGTGTGTACAGTTCCGCTAATCCACTATCAGCTAATTGCATAAATAATTTTTTTGTGTGTTTTAAGTGTTTTCTCCAACTTTGGAAACCGTTAGTGGAATTAACTTTTGCGAAATTAGGTTTCACCGACTTTAAGTTCACAAACAAAATTCACAAGTTTGCTCCTTTCTGTTGTGGGCATGTCCCAAAGTGTCTGTTAGGCACGCCATTGGCCGACTACGTGTACACGTGACAAGCCATGATTGGTCGGCACAACTGGAAAGAGACGGAGACGTGTGAAGCAGACGGAGGGACACTCATCTTAGCGGTTTAGCATTAGCATTCATCTTTTTTTAGTTAGGAGAATATGAGTTTGCAAAGCTAACTTTTTACTTATTTGTAGGGATGGGGCCGATCCGATCCAGTATCGGTATCCGATACCAGCATTATTTAAGTATCGGGTATCGGATCAAACCTGCCGATACTTTTCCGATCCAGCTTCAAAGAGCACTTGTGTTCAATCACATTCTGTGACTGCCCTTTTTAACATTGTGTGAGATAAACCCAATGAAGACACTCTTAAGCCTTACAATAGGGGGGTTCCCTATTGTAAGGCTTAAGAGTGTCTTCATTGGGTTTATCTCACACAATGTTAAAATGAATAGTTTGGGTGCAAAAGTTTCATTATACAGAGTCAAATACCTGAACAGTATCGGATCGGGAAAGTATCGGTATCGGTCGATACTGAGTTAATAAGTATCGGTATCGGATCGGAAGTGAGAAATGTGGATCGGTGCATCCCTACTTTTGTGTCTACTACTGATCCCTAGGTAAAAGCAACATTTGGCAAAACAGAAGCTTAATGTTAAAGTCTGCAAAACAGCTGCTAAAAAGCTAAGATTTGCAAAACTATAGCTTAAAAGCTAAAACTAGCAACATAATTGTGCTAAAAGTTAAAATTAGCACAACTATACAAACAGCTAAAAGTAGCACAACTGTAGCTGAAAGAAGCAGAACTCTAAATTTTAAAATTAGCACAAAACTGTACAAAAAACAAACTGTGAACGCTGACTCAGCATTCACACAATAAGTGTTATTTAGGATTTTAACCTATACTTTATCTGTCTTGCAGCAATACACAACCACACTTCATCCCACCATCCCAAACGAAACCATCTCGGTTCCACCAACGTTCAGTCCCTTCCAGGATCCCTTCTTCATCGTAGAGACCATCTGTATCTTCTGGTTCTCCTTTGAACTCATCATGCGCTTCATCAGCGCTCCAAGCAAGATCCACTTCTTCAAAGACATCATGAACATCATCGACTTCTTGGCCATTCTGCCTTTTTTTGTCACGTTGGGCACGGAGCTTGCCAAGGACAAAGGTACTCCCCCCTCTGTGTCTCTGGCCCTCATCAGGGTCATCAGGCTGGTGAGAGTCTTCAGGATTTTCAAGCTTTCTCGTCACTCCAAAGGCCTCCAGATCCTGGGTCAGACACTGAAGGCCAGCTTACGAGAGCTCGCCCTACTAATCTTCTTCCTCTTCATCGGGGTCATAATCTTCTCAAGCGCTGTTTACTTTGCTGAGGTGGACAGTCCTGGCACTATGTTTACCAGTATACCTGAAGCTTTCTGGTGGGCTGTGGTGACCATGACGACGGTGGGCTATGGGGACATGTGTCCAGGGACTGTTGGGGGAAAGCTGGTGGGCTCCATGTGTGCCATCGCCGGTGTACTCACAATCTCTTTGCCTGTTCCCGTCATCGTGTCCAACTTTAGCTACTTCTACCACCGAGAGATGGAATGTGAGGACACCAGAGTGTACACCCATGTCCCCGCATCTCTCTGGGAGGACGATGAAGAGAATGATGAAGAGGACAATGGAACGGATGAAGATCCGGAATACATGAGGGACTGTGACCCCATGTCTGAGCAGAACAGGGCGATTTGTCCCCCACTCAATGGGACACTTTTGGCTGGACTTTGTCCAGGACAGGTAGTGGGTGACCAACAAGGGCTAAAGTTCTACCTCAAAGAACCTCTGGTCACCCAAGTTTGACAGACAATGGACAGATTTACACAAACTTTGACCCTTCATAAGATACTGGTGTGATTAAAAATCATCCAAAGGAACGCGAAGACAAAAGGATGAAAAAAAGTATTAAAACAACAACATTTTGGACAGAAATCAGGTTTGTGTCCATGCTTTTTATAGTTGAGGCTTTTGAGTGATGATATTTTACACTGTTCTGAAGTAAACTTTGTTTGCAAAACAAATAAACACAAATCATGAACACAACTTGTGTCTCCAAATCCCTCAAAGCATCTTCAACCCATCTCTGCACGATAAAATCTTTAATATTCTGTTTCCCAACATAAACAGTTTTCTATAAAGTTATGTGACACTAAATCACGAGAACTTCTCTAAAACAAAATCTTCTTTTAAATAAAATACTTTATAATACTTCAAACTTTAAGCTAACCCTTAAATGGGCAATTGCAAGCACATCTAAATGTAGTGAAAAAAAGAAGTTGTTGCTTCTGTCAAGATAAAATAAAAAAACAAGTCTTTAAAATAATCTATATTCATTTCATCATCGTTTTGTCACGTATCTGCTCTATCAGGATAAATTATCATTTAACTTTATGTGTTTGTTTTTTTACTTGTGTTTTAAAGTGCTTCTGACATCAAATTATTATAATAAATATGAATGCATTTTTTGAAAGATAATAATGTATTGTAAAAAAAATATATAAAAAATTTACACCACTGATAGTGTTGTAGTCAAGACCACATAATCAACCAAGTCAAGACCAAGACCAGAGTGAACCAAGACTGAGACAAGACCAAGACTTTTAGGGTCTGAGACCAAGAACTCAAATAAAATAAATTAAAATATAAAATTTTATTATAATTTTCTTAAATAAAAGTTACATACTACACAACTTTAAAGGTCCACTGACGTGATTTTTCTACTATTGATGGTAAATGGAGCTTATTTATATAGCGCTTTCCAGCCCCCTGTGAGGGACCCCAAAGCGCTTTACAATACCAACCATCCACCCATTCATACACACATTCATACACCGGTAGCGGCGACTGCCATGCAAGGCGCCTTCCAGTCCTACCGGGAGCAACTCGGGGTTAAGTGTCTTGCCCAGGGACACAACGACACATGGTGTGAGGAACCAGGATTCGAACCTCCAACCTTCCGATCGGGGGACGACTGCCATTACCACTACACCACGGCCACCCTATTCATTCACTATTCATCAAACTGCTCAAAATATATATATATTTTATCATTTAAATATGTTTGTTTTTGCAAACAAAATGATAAATCACTTTAATTTTGCTTTAAAAGTGATTTTGAACTTCAAGCCGTGTTTAATCATGGGAAATCCGATTACACACGAACGCACCATCTGTGACGTAGTGAGAGGCAGAGGGCTCTGGTCTCTTTAATAGCGGACAATTTAAAACCCGACGAATTTAGAGTCAGAGTCAGAGTCAGAGAGAATTTATTGTCATTTGCACCGCATGTAGTACATGTGTTGAAAACGAGATTATGTACACAGGGTCCCAGTTACATCCAACAACAAATGCAAGAGAAATACAATAATAACATCTAGGATTAACTAAGAGAGACATCACATCAGCTAGTAATACACTAAGCCCTAATGTAGTAGAAAAACATCATTATAAACAGCAGCACGAACATGAGCAGATGGTCACAGATGAACGCAGCAACAAGAAACAGATCAGTACAGTATCAGTATGATGTGACATTTTGCAGTGTTTATTCTTATTATTTATTTATTCATGAGTCTGACAGCCTCAGGGTAGAAGCTGTTTCTCAGTCTAGTGGTTCTACATTTGATGCTCCTCAACCTCCGTCCCGAGGGGAGTGGTGCAAAGAGTGAGTGTGCTGGGTGAGTGAGGTCTTTCATGATGCAGGTGGCTCTTTTTCTGCATCTGGAGGTGTAAATGTCTGTGATGGTGGGGAGACTGACTCCCACAGACTTCTGTGCAGCCTTCACCACTCTCTGCAGAGCTTTTCTCTCTGCAACTGTGCAGCCTCCATGCCACACGTTGATGCTGGAGCACAGGACGCTCTCCACTGCACACCTGTAGAACGAGGTGAGGACTGGGCTTCTCAGACCGGCTCGTCTCAGCCGTCTGAGGAAGTAGAGTCTCTGATGACCTTTCTTGATCAGGCTGGTGGTGTTATTGCTCCAGCTGAGGTTATCATTCAAGTGTACACCCAGGTATTTGTAGCTGGAGACCACCTCCACCGCAGATCCACCTATATACAGTGGGGTGTGGGTGTGTTTGTTCCTTCTGAAGTCCACAATCATCTCCTTCGTCTTCTTCACATTCATGTGAAGGTTGTTCTCTTTGCACCAGCTCTCCAGATGTTCCACCTCCTGTCTGTAGCTGGATTCATCATTATCTGTGATGCATCCCACCACAGCTGTATCATCTGCAAACTTAACAATATGACAGCCTGGATGTGTGGCTATACAATCATATGTGAGCAGAGTGAACAGAAGAGGGCTCAGCACACATCCCTGAGGAGAGCCAGTGCTGAGGGTGATGGTGGAGGAGGAGAAGTTGTGGATCTTCACGGACTGTGGTCTGTCTGTTAAGAAGTCTAAGACCCAGTTACAAATAGAGGGGCTTAGTCCAAGTGTGGATAGTTTGTCTATCAGAGTTTGGGGGATCATGGTGTTGAAGGCAGATGTGAAGTCCACAAAGAGCAGACGCACGTATGAGTCCTTCTGATCCAGGTGGGTGAGAGCAGTGTGGACCACGGAGGAGATGGCGTCCTCTGTTGATCGGTTCTCACGATATGCATATTGATGAGGGTCCTCGTTGATGTTGACGGCTGTCTTGATGTGGGACATGACCAGTTTCTCAAAACATTTAGCGACTATCGGGGTGAGGGCCACCGGTCTGTAGTCATTCAGACCAGTCACTGTGGAGCTTTTTGGGACTGGGATGATGGTGGCGGTCTTCAGGCAGGTGGGAACTGACTCCAGTGCAAGTGAGGTGGTGAAGATGTCAGCCAGCACCTCACAGAGCTGGTCCGCACATTCCTTCAGAACTTTCCCTGGGATGTTGTCTGGACCCGTAGCTTTATGAGGGTTGATCCTTCTGAGACTGCCTCTCACTTCTGCTGCGGTCACTTTGAGGTGCTCCTCGTCTGGTGATGAGGTGAGTCTGGTGCTAGTTGGTCTATGTGAAGATTTGAGCTATTTGTCTTCATTTTGGGAAGCAGAAAATAGTTTGGGTGATGGAACAAGAAACAACAGGATCTCATTTAGGTCTGATGCTGTATCAGACTTAACTTCACGTGGAGCTGCTCACACGCGTGCACTGTGACAAGCCCAGAGCTCTGCCCCACACTCTGCACACTACGTTACAGATGGTGCGTTCGTGTGTAAATGGTTTTCCCATGATTAAACATGGCTTGAAGTTCAAAATCACTTTTAAAGCAAAATTAAAGTGATTTATCATTTTGTTTGCAAAAATGAACATATTTAAATGTTAAAATATATATATTTTGAGCAATTTTATGAATAGTAAACAAATTATGTCAGTGGATATTGAAGGCAGCCTAACATGCCTGTTTTTAGGGGTTTGAGTTGGACTTAAAGACAACTTGGCCTTGTCTTTGGTGGAAATCCTTCAACTAACCTGATAAAGATAATTAAACCTTAAAGTGTGGCTGACATGATTTTTTTTACAATGCATAAAATTTCTCAATATATATATATATATTATCATTTAAATATGTTCGTTTTTGCAAACAAAATGGTAAATCAATTTAATTTTGCTTTAAAATTGATTTTAAACTTCGCGCCTGTTTATTCACGGGAAATCTGATTACACGCGAATGCAACATCTGTGACGTAAAATCGGGCAGAGGGCTACGTCTCTTTAATAGCGGACAATTTATAACCCAACAAATTTAGAAATCTAAGTGAAGATTTGAGCTATTTGCCTTCAGTTTGGGAAGCAGAAAGTTAGATGAACAAGAAACAGCAGGTTCTAATTTAGGTCTGCACCCGTATTTATTTGAGTTTTACCTTTTCAGGAAGCGAGGGGGCTCCGAGGCAGGCGATCTCCAGAAAGACGCAGACTGCCTCTGCCCGATACTACGTCACAGATGTTGCATTCGCGTGTAATCGGATTTCCCGTGAATAAACACGGCGCAAAGTTTAAAATCAATTTTAAAGCAAAATTAAATTGACTTATGATTTTGTTTGCAAAAACGAACATATTTAAATGATACTATATATATAGGACTATCAACAACCTGCGATATGCGGATGACACAACTATACTTGCAGAAAGTGAAAAAGACCTCGAATACTTGATCCGACGAGTTCAAGAGGAAAGTGAACGCATGGGACTGTACCTCAACATCAAGAATACGAAAGTAATGACAACGGCGTGCAATGCAATAAACATCAAGATCAACAATGAAAAGACCGAGCCAGTCCAAGATTTCATCTTCCTGGGAGCCAAAATTGACCGAAACAGCGAATCCGGACCAGAGATCAAAAGGCGGATTGCACTCGGCCGGGCCGCAATGCAAGGAATGGATAAAGTCTGGAAGAGCAAGGACGTGAGCATTGCGACGAAAACGAGACTCGTCAACGCCATTGTCTTTCCCATAGCAACATATGGATGTGAAAGTTGGACAATCAGGAAAGCGGAAAGAAGAAAAATCGACGCTTTTGAACTCTGGTGTTGGAGAAGACTACTGCGCATACCCTGGACATCGCGGACAACAAACAAGATGGTCCTGGACCGTATCAAGCCGAAAATGTCGCTTGAGGGCAAAATCGTCAAACAGCAACTGTCCTTTTTCGGCCACGTTATGCACGCAAATTCACTAGAGACTTCAATGATGTTGGGCAAAGTGAGCGGGATGAGAAGAAGAGGACGACAAAGAACACGCTGGCTTGATACAATCACATCGGCCACCAGCAAGACGATCGCAGAACTCAAAGTAATCGTCGAGGACAGGAACGCGTGGAGAGGACAGATCCATAAAGTGGCCGAAAGTCGACTTAGACTAAATGGCTAATCATCATCATCATATATATTTTGAGCAATTTTATGCATAGTAAAAAAAATCATGTCAGCCACACTTTAACTTTATTCTTCTTGAAAGTGAAGAAGCTCTACGAAATGGCAATGGTATGAATCAAGATATTGTCCTTTGAAGGTGTTTATGAAAGTCCAAATAAGTGGCATCAAATTGAATGGATTGGTTTGTATACTTATATCCTTTCCCACTTCTGATGTCACATCTAAGCGAGCCATTTTCGGTAAAATGTTTTGCTTTAGAGCTGTAAATTCTTCCTAGGAAAACTTTCATGTCCTTATTTCACCCAAATTACCAGCAGATTACATTAAATGTGTTGAGATAGAAGATACAAGATGCCACACATACAGTATAGAATTGTATTGAGTGGTTTTAGTCAAGGAAGCATTGAGGGTAGATGTACTAACAAGCAAACAGAACTATACATTGTGATGGCTACCGTTCAGTTTTAGGGCCACACTCTCCTTTCTGTGACCCTGAAAGTAAAAGACGGATGCTCAGAGGCTCTGGGGTGAGAAAGACAGACAGTGCTTGTGACCAACTGCTGTGACTCTCGTATGCAAACTTCCCAGAACTCGATTAAACACGTCACGCTACTGCTCTCTCTGCACCTCTACCTCTTCCCATCTCTGCCCCCACCTCAGTTGTAACTCGTGATAGCGAGGTCTGGAAAGGCGGTGAATAGAAATGTGTGTGTGCGAGGGCGGAGAAGTGTAAATGAGGAAGGTGAGGCAGCAGATGCCACGTCCCGCCAGAGGCTCGCTTTGAGCAGCGAGTGAAATCTGGGCGCGACAAAACTGCTGCAAACCAACTCGGCAGGAGGCACTTGTCCAATCACGGCCCGGAATAAAAGGGCCGGGGCGCCATGCGGGCTGCAGCCACTCAGGAGAGGTGGGGCCCATAATGAACCTTCAAGCTTTGCCAGCAAGCACTCACACATTTTGAAGATTGCATCACGCTTTCTACCTGGCATTAACAGTGTAGAACCACTGTCACCACCACGCACATGCCCGTGCACTGTTGGTACCGCCTCTGTGCACTCGCACACAAGTGTGAGTGCTGACGTGTTTATGAGCGTGCAGTCAGATGAGTTTGTGGGAATGTTGTGTGTTGATACCTTTGGGCTACACCTGTCTGTGAAGTTTGATGTGTGTGTGTGTGTCTGTGTGAAGGCGGCAGTGTAGTGCCAGGTTCAGGGCTTGCTGTGTATTTCTGTGTGTGTGTGTTTGCGTATGTGTGTGTGCTGGTCTGGTTGTCGGCCATGTTGTCGGGTAGCAGATGGCACCATGGTTGGCAGGGGAGGGGCTGCTTAGCACAACTAATCAGACAGTTACGGATAGGGCAGCTGGGAGGGCTGTCGGCCAGCCGTGTGTGTGTCTGTGTGTGTGTGTACCACAGAGTGCCATGATGTTGACAGTGGTGGGCCCGTTGGCCCGGTTACGAGACCTTGCTGCGTTCTTCTCTCCTCACTGTCGGAGTGCCCTCACTGCCATCCTGCCTCCTTACCCCCATCTTTTTCTCCGTCTCTCTTGCTCAATCTGTTGATGACTTTTAATTTTTTTTATTTCCTTTTACTCTGACGGTCTGACTTACTGACAGATCATTTGTGACCGTAACTTATGAGAAAAACCTTTCATTGTAAAGTTTGTTATTCAAATATATGTAGAAATCATATCAAAGGTTCCCACACATTTGAGCCTGAGAGGTTTGAATCTTTGACAACACTACCACCTCAACTCTGGCACTTTGACCTCCTAAGTTTGACAATTTGAATTCATAGTATGATCAGGTTTACAGGGGTCTACATGCTCAGCTTCTCCATCTTTATCTCCACCCACCAAGTTCAAGTCATTCAACATTCTCTGTACCATGTCAGTTCTAATAAAATTTATTATTTTTTCCTCAGTCAGGGGCAGGAATCTTTAGTTTCCTACTTTCCCCTGAATGCATCATCAGTATCAACTGCTATTCTGTCAACAAAATTACATACTGGTGCATTGTGGCCCATTACCACTTACTCTTCTTAGCTAATTTTATTCTTGAAAACTTATATGAGCGACTGTGGCTGAGTGGTTAGAGCAGTCGTCCTCCAGTGCGAGGGTTGGGGGTTCGATTTCACCAGCAGTTACATGCCGAAGTGTCCCTGAGCAAGACACTGAACCCCTCATTGCCTCCGATGTGTGTTCCTTTGGTGTATGAATGTGATAATGCACTGATTATTATTTGTATGGATATAGTAGAGTGCTGTATGAATGTATAAATGAGGGCACAAATTGTGTTGTAAAGCGCTTTGAGTATCTTGATAAGAAGATAAGGCACTAAATAAGTACTGTACAGTCCATTTACTATTTATACAAAATGCAAAGTAATGAACTAAAACTGAAGCTAATACAGTAGTTTTCACTAAGTTAAAATCCATCAGTGGTGTTTTTCCAGTATGGGGCAAATAAATAAATAAATTACACATTTACTTAACCACTTTAAATCTGCATCCACCTTTCAGATTGTGATTTAGTCAAAGTCAACGTTTCTTTATTTGTCCTATACATGTGGTACATGTGGTGGAACAAAATTGTGTACACACAGGGTCCCAGTTACATCCAACAAAAGTATAAAATGTAAAAGAAAAACAGTAATGTAATAAGATCTAAGATATGAACTAAGAAAAACAGTACATAATAACATAATTCAAATTATAAATTGCATTTAAAAAAAAGGCATTTTGACAGCATCTTGAGTTCAAGCTTACAGAAGTGCCCAAAGATACACCACCTGAAGAAAAGCATTGATCTGGATTTACAAAACAATAGCAAGTCATCACTAAATACTTTATATTACTTTGTCCCATAAAAAATATTTTAACTGTTGTGAGAACTTGACAAAAAATAAACTGCACACCCCTGTGTTTTCCTTCTTTTTGTAAATGCTGCGCCTCTTTCTCGTCACGCTCACTCCTGTAAGTTGTGTCATTTGTGTTGCTGGGAAGCATCCATTCATCAAACATGCACATCTTTCTCACCCAAACGTTAATTTAATACATGAAGCTAGCATAATTTCAGCTTTAGATCGAGAGAAGAGTTTCAGTATTTTAAATATAATATTTATTAAGGAGAGTTGTTGGCTGTCCATCCTGCGGGGCTGGGAATGAATAGAATCGACAGATCGCTGACTGTGAGACCTCAGGCAACATGGAGGCAAATCTGTCAGCTACAACTGTTGTCACCCCAGCCAAGTGTGCCCTGGGACACTGGCCTACATACACTCACTACTGCTGGAGGACAGAACGAAAGGGAGAGCACCAGGCCTGCCATGTATCTCCTATTCGCGCTTCACCTGCCTTCAGTGTTGCAAACATTAAACTATGCAAAGAAACTCGTGTGTCATATGAAGGTCTCCTGAGTTGGAGTTCACTTGCAGTTTCTAGATTATAGAGGGATGTTTTATTTGCTATTGTGTTGGTAATTTTGTTTTCATGGGTTTTAAAAGGATTACTGTGTAGAGGTGTGTGAGCGTGTGTGTCATCTGGTCAACTTCGTGCCTTCACACACCCCTGTGCTGAGTGGGTGGCAGCATCCGTGACTCTACACTGTGCCCACTGCCCAGTAGGCACAGCTTTCATCCCACATGACAGAACCTTCCTTTATCCTTCATTTCTGTCTTTTACCTGTTATTCTCTTACCCGATTGATCTCTCCTTTCAGTTTGCTATTCTTGTCATTTTAATCCTTTGTATAGATTCTGTTTGAGTTTCTTTCAGTTCTACAAACACAGCTGTGCTTTGTGAATAGCAAACCTGTCATATTGGCAAAAAACATAAATGAGTGCTGTTCTATATTGGCCATCACCTGCCCTGATTTAAAAAAGTTAACCTTAGAAAATCCTACATCAGTTAACCTCTAGTTCAAAGTTTAGCATTTTAACACATCTTTCTCTCACATTGCTATAAAAGGCAAGAGATCATGAGCATCTACAACTTATTAACCATCCATTCATCCTGCCATCCATTTTCTTTAAACTTCTTTCCCATGCAAGGTCATAAGGAGTACCTATTTCCAGCTGTTGTTGGACGAGAGGCAGGATACCTTTGGTGTCAAACAATTCACGATGGCCACCACAACCAACTGACCTTAGCCATCACAAAAATGGCTACAATTCAGTTAAAATTACCAATATTGAGCTACAATTTTCTGTGATCGTAGCTGATACTCACTTCGCACTAATAGATTGAGAGCCATTTGCATCACACTTTGGCATGCATTGTGGTTAGAGATGCATGATATGTGATTTTTGGCCGATATCCGATACGCCAATATGTTAAAACTTATTTGGCCGTTAACCGATCCCAATACCGATAAAAAAAAAATCTTCCTTAGACCTACTTACTGAGACTACATAGCGTTCTCTGCTATGGAATTAAAATACAGTAGTCCCTTGCTACTTCGTGGTTTGTTTATTGAGTACTCGCTCTATCGCGGTTTTTCAAAATGACTGGACACTACACATAATGGCTGATTGATGGATGAGCTGCACAATCACCATGGAGTTTTTAGTTAAAATATATTATTTTAAAGTATTTAGCACCTGCTGCACCTCTGTGCAGCCCATACTGCAGGATAAACTTCCTGCTGCAGCTGATCAGCTGATCTCTGTGCAGAACGTGCGAAGTGGGCGGCGCAGAGAGCGCTTGCACGTGGCTGAGTGCAGCGGAGGCACAGAGCTGAAATCATGAAATTCTGTGCTCTTTTAAAGCGTTTAGAGTTTTGAAACATTGTTTAGAATTTTGCAAGAGTGTGGGAAGGGTTTAAAATGCCTTTAGATATACAGTATATAGATATATATACTGTACACACACACACATATATATAT
>JBBPBX010014503.1:6469-26891 GCA_038048925.1 Garcialebias charrua
ATACAGGTGGTCCTCGACTTACGGCAATTCGGAGTTACGAACGCGCTGTACAGTAAATACAGTACTGTACAGGTATGTGTTTATAGATGAATGTGTGGTGTAATGTGTAAGCTAACCATTTGTAAATAAATTTCTGTGCATGTTTATGGACCATTACGTACGCTTGTTCAGTCTCATGTCGATAAACGGGTGTGCGGCGCAGCGTTCGCATACATTTTCCGACTTACGGCAAAAATCCGGTTTTACGAACGCCACGTGTAATGAGTTCCTACTTACGGCAAATTCGGGTTACGAACAGTGCGTAGGAACGGAACTCGTACGTAAGTCGAGGAATATGTGTATATATGTTTTTTCACTGAATGTCCTTCCTGACGTACATACAGACCACTGAGCTACCACATCCCTCTGTGTGGAGCAGAGAGCTGCTTCATAGGGTGCCTGGGGGAGCAGATGGTCGGGGTTAAGGGCCTTTCTCAAGGGCCCAGAGTGGGGCAAATGAGGGTGGAGGCAGGTGTCAGTGTTTCACCTTATCCACCCACATTTTGATGTTGTCAGTCCAGAGTGGGGCAAATGAGGGTGGAGGCAGGTGTCAGTGTTTCACCTTATCCACCCACATTTTGATGTTGTCAGTCCAGGGAGTGAAACCGGCAACCTTCCGATCACAGGTCCACCTTCTCTAACCTCTGTGCCACCACTCCCCCATTCATAAATATGACAATAAACTACAAACTCTTCCCAAAAACACATTTTATTAATTCATTGTAAATCTCAAATACTGTATATTGCTTATAAAAAAGAGAACAATTAAACTTTCATAAACTAATTGTAATCTGTCCTTTGAGTAATCTAGAAATTTCAGCTTTTTTTAAAACGCAGTCATTTTCTTTATATAAAATCAGTTCAGCTGTTTTCTGTGACTGCAGCAGCAGCTTTTGCTCCTGTCACATACCTCTCTACGTAAAGTCGCTTGAACATTGTTTTTCTAACAGCTCTCTGTACCCAGTTTGTCCTACTGCAGCAACTATCTCTTGTCCTCACGTGTTTAAAGTACACACTGACTGTACTGTGTGACGGCGGCGCTGCATGAGCTGATGAAACCACTCTTCTGACAGCACCTGACATTTCAGCAGGCATGGCGTTGATGTCTGATCTGAGGATATTGCCATCTTTACGTAACGGCTGATGGTTAAAACAGCAGTGCAGGGAGGTGGAGTTAAAAACCAAATCAGATAAATGCCCTTGAGCATGCTGTATTTTCTCTCTGGGGAAATGGTGCTGAAGTTACCAAAAGTATTTTCAACTAAAAAGTTCACTGGCCACTCAGAGATTAGATAAAAACATGAACTCTGAGGAAAACAGGCCCAAATTCCTGGACAGAGAAAGTACAGCACGTTCGTATGGGACATTAGCAGCTGAAGGCCTAGAGTTCCTTCAACTAACGCCTTTAGCCTTTTTAGTCAAACGTCTGCGCATAAAATCACAAGACCTCATGTGGTCTGTGAGCGCTCAGAGTACGTGTTGGGCACCACTTTTCTTTTTCTTCTTCTTTCAGCTGCTCCCTTCATCAGGGGATAGCTACAGCGAACTAACTCTCTCACTCTCTTTACAATCTATATAGCTAATGTAGGTCACTGCATCCCTGATGCATCCTTACATTTCTATGCTGATGATACAGTTGTTTATTGCCGAGCTAAAACAGTAGCTAAGGCTTTCCAGTTACTGCAATCCGCTTTTGACATCATCCAGTCAGATTTGTTCCGTCTCAAACTTGTCCTAAATGCTGATAAAACAAAAGGGATGTTTTTTTCAAATAGGAAGGCGGTTCCAGCAGATCCTCCTCTGATTTTATCTTCAAATGGTGTCCCTATTGAGTTTGTTGATTCCTATAAATATCTGGGTATCCTGATCGATTCACATCTCTCTTTTAAACTCCACGTGGAAAACCTAGTGAAGAAACTGAAAGTTAAACTGGGTTTCTTTTTCAGAAACAGATCATGTCTATCACTGAATGTTAGGAAACGCCTTGTATCTGTGACTTTCCTTCCCTCCATTGATTACGGTGACATTCTCTACATGAATGCTCCTACAAGCACCCTGCGGATGTTGGATGTTGTCTATCATGGTGCACTAAGATTCATAACTGGCTGTGATTATCGTACCCACCACTGCACCCTGTATTCACTGGTTAACTGGACATCATTAACCTCACGCAGACTCTTCCACTGGTACATTTTCATCTTTAAATCACTTCTTGGTCTGCTGCCCTCATACATCTCCTCCTACATGTCTTTGCGTGAGTGCAGCTACAGCGTGCGCTCTCAGGACATGATTACCTGCAGTGTTCCGTCAGTGAGGACTGAACTTGGAAAAAGGGCCTTCTCCTACTCCGCTCCTGCTTCATGGAATATCTTACAAAAAGATCTGAAGCTCTCGACCTTGACTTCTCTAAATGGTTTTCAGAATCTGTTGGAATCCTGGCAAAAACCAATGCAGATTTGTTCCTGTCTTTGATTTTATACATATACCTTATAATGTTTTGCTAGTTTTTTGATACTTTGTTAAAAGGAGGAATATATATATGTATATATATATATATATATATATATATATATATATATATATATATATATATATATATATATATATATGTATATATATATATATATATATATATATATATATATTCTCTCTCTTTTGTTTTCTATTGTTTATTGTTTGTTTGTTTATTGTTTAAGGAAATTCTACCATTGCTGTTCATTGTTCTTTAGTTTTAGCAGGTCGCTTTCGTAAATGAGCCCATGAGGTTCAAAAGATTTACCTGACTAAATAAAGGTTGAATGAATGAATGAAAAAACTCGCACAAAGACTTAGCAATTGTTTTTACGCCGGACGCCCTTCCTGACACAACCACAGACCACCAAGCTACCACAGCCGAGCGTTGCATTCCGGCCTAATAAATCGGACCAGACCAAGCCTGTAGTTTTTTCTTCCGAGCCCTACCCGGACCCAATGGATTACTAGTAATTAGAGGGCTGAACCCCCCCCCACCCCCAAAAAAACCTACTTTTTTTAAATTACAGTATTTTCTGGACTATAGGTTGCACCTTTGTATAAGTCGCTTTGTCCAATTATTGTCAATAAATTGGAAAAATCCATAAACAGGTTGCACCTTTATATAAGTCGCATCTATTATGCGTCACCGCTACGCGACGCATCAGCGCCTCATTTGCCCTGCTGAAAATGACAACCACAGAAGCATTTATGGAAAAGACTTTTCACAAGATTAACACAGTGAAAACAATTATTTGTCTGCTGAAAATTATAGTAAACATGTGTCTTAGCTTAACCGTTCCTTAATAAATTCATGTATTGTCAAATCTGCTGGATTTAAAAATTTTCGCTTTGAAAAAGTACAAGGAAAAACAACGAAGCTAACCGCGACACATTTACGTCTATAAAACATCAAATTTTATCTCAAATAACTCCAACAGCTAACAGTTTGTAAATGTACATCTAGTGATTACTTTCTGTAAGTTTGAAAAAAAATCTGCTGTGTGGTTTATGAGCTATTTGCTCAAACGTACAAGGAAAAATCAACGAAGCTAACCGCAACACATTTACGTCTATAAAACATCAAATTTTATCTCAAACATCTCATAAAGCTAATCAGTTGTAAATATCCATCTAGTGATTACGTTCTGTAAGTTTGATCAAAATCTGTCCTGTGGTTCTTGACCTATTTTGCTAACAAACACTGAGCTAACAGCGAAGTAGCTAGTTCATACCTCCAGAGCAGGAGGCCGGGCTGCGACAGAGTGAATCCGTCCAGAGGAGGCTCTCGTCGGACACATGAGGTGGGAACGGTTGGTGTACCCTAGCGGCCGAAAGTGGTACTGCACCATTTTTGCCAAAATGGAAAAACGGTCATATCTGAGCCAAAAATTGGTCTAAAAAATATGGGGGTGGGGGAATCCATAAACAAGTCTCACCTCTCTATAAGTCGCAAGGCATGCAAATTAGGCAAAAAGGTGTGACTTATAGTCCGAAAAATACGGTAAGCTTTTACTGCTTTTGTAAGCAAATCAGTTTGACATTGTAGTTTTAAAACGTAATGAAAGGAAGCTATAAGATTTGTTTTTATTAACAAGTCACCAAATGGATATTAACATACAAAACGAATAGCCTAAAAAATTTCAACTTTAAGGTTAGACTATTATACAGATTAACAAAAATATTTTTTGAGCTTAATAGTTTGGAAATATATAGAACAAGGCTATTTTAATTGAATTAGCTGCTCACTTCGGCTTTTGTAGATTCTGCTACTTTATTTCACCGCAGATTAGAGCAGGTGTGGAGACGCGTGGGGCCGGTGATCAGCTGATTCATCCATCCATCCATTATCTTTACCCGCTTTTTCCTTTTTGGGTAGCGGGGGTCGCTGGTGCCCATGTCCAGCAGTCATTGTGCAAAAGTTGTCGTAGCTGGTGATAGATGTCCATCTGAGCTTAACGCAACTTTTTTAAACCTCTTTAGACCGACCTGCCTCCTCCTTTACTAGTAGATTAACACAATTTTATTTTGTTCTTTCTCATTTAGTTTCCTATATGATTCATAAAACCGCATCAAAGCCCGAGACCGGCCCGGTCCGCACATTAATCAGGTTCCCCCCTTGATGTTGTACCTCCTTGTTTTCTTAAGGAGGTATTTTCTACAGTTGGCTCCTTTGTCCTAAATTTGATCAATAGCAGCTTGATGTTTAGTGTGGTACCAAGCAATTTTAGACATGCTGTGGTTCAGCCAGTATTGAAAAAACCTGGCCTTGATCCTACCTCTTTGTCCAACTTTAGGCCAATTTCAAAGTTACCTTTTATCTCAAAAATATTGGAAAAAGTTGTTTACACCCAGCTGAAGGCCTTTTTGGATGAATTTAAAATTTTGGAGGTCTTCCAGTCTGGTTTCAAAACCTGCCATAGCACTGAATCTGCAGGTTTTTAATGACATATTTTTATCGCTGGATTCTGGAAACTGTGTTTTACTTGTGCTTTTAGATTTAACAGCTGCTTTTGACACAGTCGACCATGAAATTCTTATCGCCAGATTGGAGCAATGGGTGGGCATCACTGGCTCAGCTCTGCAGTGGTTTAGGTCCTACCTTTCAAATCGAAGTTTCAGTGTGAAGATTGATAATTTTACCTCTGCATCTGCTGCCCTCCCCTGGGGTGTACCCCAGGGATCTATCCTTGGTCCTCTTCTCTTCTCACTTTACCTTCTGCCACTCGGTTCTATTTTCAGAAAGCATGGTGTGCAGTTTCATTTGTATGCGGATGACTGTCAAGTCTATTTTCCTGTAAAACAAAATGGCTCCACGCAGTCTCTTCTGGACTGTCTTGGTGACATTAGAGGGTGGATGGCGCTTAATTTCCTCCATTTTAATGATAAAAAGACCGAGGTTATGGTCTTTAAATCTAGTGCTCCTGACAGTCCCACCACTTTTGATTTTTCCTCTTTGGCCCCATATGAAAAGTCGATTGTGACAAATCTAGGAGTGAAAATTGACCCCTGCCTGAAACTGGACTGTCACATCAACAGCATGGTTAAGTCCTCGTTCTTTCATCTGAGGCGCCTGTCAAAAATCAAGCCCCTCCTTTCTAGACGCCACTTAGAGACAGTAATCCACGCTTTTATTACTTCACGCCTGGATTATTGTAACTCTCTTCTGATTGGAGTAAATAAGGCCTCGCTCTCACGGTTGCAGCTGGTACAAAATGCTGCTGCACGATTTTTGACTGGTACAGGCAGACGTGAGCACATCACTCCAGTTTTAATGTCCCTTCATTGGCTTCCTGTCCAGTTTCGAATCCATTTTAAAGTTTTATTGTTTGTTTTTAAGTCTTTGAACGGTTTTAGTCCCTCTTATTTGTCTGAACTGCTTCACCTTTATGTGCCATCACGTGCTCTTAGATCCGCTGACCAGATGCTTTTAGCAGTCCCAAAAACCTTTTATAAAACCAGAGGAGACAGAGCATTTTCAGCTCTGGCTCCTAAATTGTGGAACGAGCTGCCACTGAAGGTCAGGCAGGCCCCATCAATATCTGTTTTTAAAACTAGTTTAAAAACACATATGTTTTCATTGGCTTTTAAACCAGAGTGAGTTCACATCTCTGTTTTAATGTTATATTACTGTACTTGTGATGTTCTGATTATTTATATGATTGTTTTTATTGTTTTGTGCTTGTTTTTGTTCTTGTACAGCACTTCGGACAGCTGATGCTGTATTTTTAAGTGCTTTATAAATAAACTGGTATGGTATGGTATGGTAAATAAACTTATTGATGTTCCATTTCAAATTGAGGGCTCTGAGATTCATAAAGTTTATGATGTGAAATTTTTGGGTGTCATCATTAATGACAAATTGTCATGGAAACAACATATAAGTTCTGTTAAAACAAAAATCTCTAAATCTATTGCGATATTTTACAGAGTCAGAGATTTATTGAATGACAAGGCACTGCATTTGTTGTATATCAAAAAAGGCGTTCAATAGAATCTCTCTGAGAATCTTCACCAGCATATTTGTTGTATAATACAATTATTGTTCCACATTTAATTTATTGTGCTAGCGTTTGGGGAAAGGCATGTAAAGCAATTACAAAGCCTATTTTTAATTTGCAGAAAAGAGTTGTAAGAATTATCACTAGAAAACATTACTATCGTCCATCAAGTATATTATTTTATCAAATGAAATTGTTGAAGTTCTATATTTGGTGGATTATAATATTTTGTTAGTTATGTACAGAGCTCAGAATAATACACTGCCTTCAAATATCCAGATGTATTTTGCTAAAATATTAAGTTGTTATAATCTTAAGGGGACAGATATGTTTGTTAAGCCTCAGTTTAGAACTAGTTTAAAGGGAAGGTCTACCATCATTCAGGGAGTTGGGTTATGGAATGGCTTGGAAACAGAAGTTAAAGAAGCTAAATCAATGGTTGTATTTTTAAAAAAAATGGTTAAGGTTAAATTGTTAAAAACATATATATACAGTAAATGGAATTTAATGAGTAATTGTATGAGATAAAGGAATTTAAATAAGTCGTTCATTTTGTTTTGGTATTTAAAGAAATTGGTTGGTTGAATTGTTTATTAGAGAATAAGGGGCAGATAAAATAAGATGCTTTTCTTCATCTGCTGCCTTTCATTTTGTATTTTTTCTTTTTCTTATTGTATATATGTAAATTGTTTTGTATTTTATTATTATAAAATAAATGAATAAACTAAACTGTTTTACTGACCAGCAGCCGAACAAGAGGACACATTTAGTTCCTGGCACCCTTCTCCTGAACGTTTTGATTTATGATTTGTTGAAACTGCTTGAAAATTGCACCAAGAGAACCGCGCCAAAAAAACGTACGGAAGAAAAATGGATCAACAGAGCGAATGCTTCATAAACATTCACGCAAAGCTGAAGTTATTTTAGAAATCAGATTTTTGATTAGCTGCAGTGAAATGTGACTATTTGTACAAATAAATGCAACAAAGTCGTTTCTTTTTTCATGATTTTTCGGCTGCAGCGTGTCGTCGCCCTGCGGAGGCGATTCCGTTTCCGCTGCACGTTTTCAAGAAAGGCCTTCCTGCGCTCCACGTCCAGCCCGAAGCGGCTGCACGACCCCGTTTCACCGTCCTGCAGGTTTCAGGAAACAGGCTGAACGTGTTTTCACCACCGGCGACATCTGTGAGGTCTCAACTGAATGAACATTGTGCTTTCTGAAAACGTTGTGCAACTCGGTAATTTACAGTTTCTGAACAAAGCTTCGGCTCATGCGTGTGTCAGCCGCACCAGTCGAATGATAGAAGCTCAAACTGTTTGATGCTGAAACCACCAGATGTTTATTTTCTGTGTAAACGTTGACTGGACAGATCAGAGAGGACATTAACGTCCAGCATGAAGCGACAGCAGGTGACGTCCGTGGAGCTTGGGGGGGACGACTTCTCAAATTCTTTGCTGCTAATGGGACGAGCTGCTAGTTGTGATTTACTGCCAGAGTTGGTTCTGGTATGAAGCAACCGAGGCAAAACCACGAGCTGCAGATTTCAGCTGGAACACAACCGAATCAACCGGAGATCCCGTCAAACCATCCACCAAAGGCCTTCAGCTCAAGAGGTTTTAATTCTTCCTGTGGGGGCAACTGGAAACTGCAGTCCCTGTGAAAATGCAGTGTGAATGCGTACTGCTGAAACATTTGCTGAAAAACAGCTGAAATGAGCTAAAACATGCTAAAATGTAGCTGAAATTAAAGAACAAGCTTAAAGGTTCAGTCTGCAGTTTTTGGTAGAACGCAGCACATAGGAAAATTTTCATCTGGGAAAGAATTCTGGTCCCTCCCCCTCAGAGCCATATATGGCTCAGCTCGCTCTTGCTGTCTGTGAAATTCAGCTCTGCTTCCAAATGCTCCGCCTCCACTGCATGTCCTGTCAGCAGCTGCGAAGTTCTGTGATTATATGTTAATAAAATGTTCTAAAAAATAAAATAAAAACATGGAGCGCTGGTCCAGCACACCAGAACACCAGGAAATCTGCAGAGCCTCGCGCAGCCACGTTGAACCCGAGTTTAATTTGCTCGTGACAAATTCATTCATTTCCTGAATGTTTCTGTCATGAGTCGGTGGAGGAGGAAGCGATCACTTGACTTTTGGCAAAAAAAAAAGAAAAGTCCAGATCAGGGATGAAGAAGGGGAATTTAATACATTTGTGTCACATACAAAACAGTTTTGCATCGCTTTGCAATTATTTCAACGAGAACCTGCGCGACCGTTGCGGGCTGGGACAGGGGGGGGCGTGGGTTAGGGGGTGAGAAGTGAGAAGCTCTGTTTTTATTGGCTGGTTAAAAACTCTGTTTTTATTGGCTGGTTAACGGCGGGTCACTGTGGCTTTTTTGAAATTCTTATTTACCACCTGGAGAAGCAAGGGGACTATAGTTTTTTTCAGAGATTACTTTGTCTGACATCATTCTGTCAGGAGATAGTGACAGAGTGAAGAAATATGTTAAAAATATATTTTTAGACAACTTACAGACTACACTACAGAACTACAGACTGCAGCTTTAAATTAACAGAAGACAGCGGAAAGAACACATATTTGCTGAATTAGGTTTAAGCAGAAGTTAGCACAAATATTAGAAAATCAGCTAAAAAGGCTAAAATTAGGGGGGTGGGGGGTCTGAAAAGTAGCCAAAAAGGCAGAAAGAAGTTTAATCTACGAGGAGGAAGTGGAAAGAGCTGAATTGAGCTAAAAAAAAAAAGGATGGAATTAGCTGAAAAAGCTAAAATTAGCACAAAATCAGCTAAATAGTAGCAGAAAAAGCTGAAACTTGCTGAAAAAAAGCTGAAAGGAGCATAAGCATCTACTTTCTCCGCAAGCTGAAAAGGGCTGGAGCTTCAACCCCCATCATGAGCACCTTCTACAGAGGTGCCATAGAAAGTGTCCTGACCAGCTGCATCACTGTGTGGTTTGGTGCATGTACTGCATCATGCCGCAAGAGCCTCCAGCGCATTGTGAGAGCAGCTGAGAAGATCGTGGGCACCTCCTTGCCCTCACTGCAGGACTTACACAGCAAACGCCTCAATCGGAAAGCCCACCGCATGGCAGGTGATCCCACACACCCACTACACAGCTGCTTCAGACTGCTGCCATCAGGGAGGAGACTGAGGAGTCTCCAGGCTCGAACCAGCAGACTGAGAGACAGCTCTGTTCATCAGGCAGTCAGAATGCTAAACACTCTGCCTGCTCTGCCTCCCCTCCCATTTGAACTGCCTTAACACTAAAACTTTCTCACATATTATCACTCAACACAAAGTTTTTAACACTAGACTCTGTGTCATCAAACGGGTTAATCACTAAACTCTCGGTCATGTGCTCATACAGTTTGCACTACTTCTCATACTTGCACTAATGTCTGTATTACATCACTGCCTATAATCATAATACTGTTTACATTCTCTGTTTACATTTATTAATACTGTTTACTTTTATTACTACTGCTTACATGTAATTACTACTGTTTACATTTATTTACACTACTCTAATATCTACACCACTGCTGGTACATATACAGTGTGCTCTGAACGGTCTTATTTAGGGATGCCCAATGTGCCTTACTGCATATGCCACTTTTTGCCTCTACAACAACATCAACTACTACCTCATACATATACTGTGTACATTGACTCATACGCTGCTTTGCCACTTTGCAAATGTCAATGCTAGAAACCTTTAGTTTATTTTAGTTATACTTTTTATACTCTTTTTTTATACTAGTATGCAAAAACTCAGGACAATATTATGTTCATTAAATGTTTAATGTTTTAGTTTTAGAGTTGGTGTAAATTTTCATACTCTTATACCACTATGCAAAAAACTCAGGACAGTGTTAGGTTTACTATTTTATGCTTATGTCTATTATTATATGTTTCAGTGTTTCAATGTTTAGATGTTTACTGTTGCACCGAGGGACTGAGAGAAACGCAATTTCGGTCCTGTGTATGTCCTGCACTGTACATATAGCAGATCTGACAATAAAGTTGACTTTGACTTTGACTTTTGACTTTGAAGAAGCTGAAATTAGCATAAATAAATAAATTAGGCTGAAAGTGGCAATTACCAATAAAAACTTGAATTTATCTGATAACAGCTGAAATTAGCTAAAAATAAAATCTAAAAAGCTAGCTGAAAAGGAAGAACTAGCTTAAATTAGCATAAGAAAGCAGAAATAACACATTTTCCCTATTTGGCTGAAATGAGCACAAAAAATAGAAATAATCTGAAAAAAAGCTGAAATTAGCATAAAAATAACTGAAAAGTAGCTACAAGGCAGAAAGCTGAAACTACAAGAAGGAAAAGAGAGAGCACATCGTTGCTGAAAAAGTTCATAAAATTCAAAAAATCTCATAAAATTAGAAGCATGAAACGGTTCCCACGCTCTGAACAAGGTTTATGTTTTTATTTTTACTGGTAGCCGCAGAGAAACCGTGTGGAATGAAGCTGCCTGCAGACGCTTCGAGGTCCGGCTGCACGTTTCTGAACTACAAACAGTTTTTAACCAAATTAAGAAAAAAGAAAAAAAACAAGAACACGTGGATGGAAACCCACAGATTAACAATAACTAATTGAAAAGGATGCAGTAAGAGTTTAATTTGAAGTTTTTAACCCAGTTGAAGAACAGGAAGTGGATGTTCTGGGTGCAGTGAAAGGATTCCTGAGGTGAGGAAAGAGGACGTGACCGGTTCTTTTAATAAACAATTTATGGTTATTAGTTACTCAACATGTCTCTGATGCAACAGATTCAAATGACTGTCAAAATAAAAGCCTTCTGAAACAAAACCTGTTGGATGTTTTTCGGCTTTTTCCCACATAAATTAAATGATTTTATATTTTTACTTATTACCAGTTTTTAAACAGATGCAAAAACATTATGTTCCATTTCTTTTACATTTGTATATTTTGTCGTGCTGCATTTTTTGATGTTCTTGAAGAACAGATGTTATTTTATCAAATGCATTTAATTAAATGAACAATATTTAAATTATGTACTTTGATTTATAAAAATTAAACATGTAAAAGTTTTTTTTATTTTGGTCACAATATGAATTTTTTATTTTTATCAACTGTGTCTGTTAAAGGTGGATGATGATGTAATGGTGTTTCTCAGCAAAATTTCTCATGAACAACTGGATCGATTGTAATGAAACTCTCAGGACAAAAGATACAAGTTAAGCTTAACGTTGGGGGTCAGTGTTTATCAAGATGGCCGCCACAGCTAATCAAACTAATAATGATCCATCTTTCCTCACTTCAGAGTTACTTCCTTATTTTATTTTGGTGAATAAATACTTCCTGTTTGTATGAAACTTCTGCTCTCTGTGTAAAAAGCTTCAGGTTTTCTGTAAGGACGAAATTAAATCTCGCCCTCCGTCGAGTTTTAGAATAAATTGGATTTCTCTTTTTTTTTTGTCAAATCATTAAAGTAGATATTTATTCTTCCTTCTTCTGAAATCACCTTTTCTTTCGGTTTTGAACAGATTTTCATATTTTTTTCAGTTTTCGTTCCAGTTTTATTTAAAATCACGTCTTCCTTGTATTTATTTACCACAACTTCCTTTTGACCCACATGTGATTATTTTTCATGATAATAAAGATATTCACTTTATGATTGACGTCCAGTGTGTGAACAGGCCCTGTGCACGTGCACAGCAGACGTGACCCACGTGCACAGCAGACGTGAGGGCACGCTCAGAGCGTTGCGTTTACAGAAAGAAACATGGCCGCCTTATGTCAGACATGCTGCACGAACAGACCGAGTGTCTCACTGCTAACAGGTGAAGGGTCAGTTTTACAAATGTTGCCATATCACTTTATATGGCTCTGGTTGCCATATCTTTTGGAACCGGAGGGCTTTAAGCCCCGCCTACTCTCCCACACACAATCATGACCTTCACTCCAAGTATAAACTAATGAATCACAGCTAAACGTGTTAAAATGGATGTACGAACCAACAGCAGAGAGGTAACAACTGTGTGGATCAACAGCAAACAACTTCTACAACTTTACCTGGAGGGGGCGGGGCTTAAAACGTGTACTGGAACCAGCCAGGAGAGGAAGCTGCACCCAGTCCAGCTTCAACTTCCAGGATGAATCTTAATGAAACTCTCAGAAAGTCGTCTTTGGGTGTAACTTTACACGAGGTTGGCTTCTGGAGTCCAACCAATTCAAGATGGACGCCACAGTTTATGGAACGTATCCTCAGAAAAGGACTCGCTCAGTCTTAAAGATGTGGAGCTAAGATTTGGTGTGGTAGTAGCCGAGAGTCATCCCCAACACGGACGTCAAACACCAGGCGACTGCTTCATTCAGAACGTTCAGGAGGTTGGAAATGATAGATCCAGCCCTGCGGGTCAAGTTTCATGTTGATTTCCTGTCGATTGTAAATTCAAAACTTGTCAGGACGGCCTGGGGTTTCCTCCGACTCTCCGCTGACTCGGCACATTCTTTTGTCACGGTGCTGAGCTGAAAGAAGTCCGGCAGGTTCACATTCCAGGTTTCCTGCAGAAAACTTCCATCGTCTTTTGTTCTTCTGTTTGCTTTCGGCACATTTAAAATGAACGGAACGAGACGACGATGAAGAAGAAGCATCACACGTTTGAATCATTTTTACTCGCCAAGATCATTCCCATCATGATGCCGTCATCGTTGCACCTTTTCTCAACACGTGACATTACTTTTAGGAGCCAAATTATAAGAGAAACAAATTTTTAAAAACAATTGAAAATTACGGGAGATAACCACGATTATAATTTTTTTTTTTTTAGATCATAAAAATACTTCAGTTAGAATAAAAAGAATGTGTAAAATGAAAAATATTAAGACCACTACATATTACAAGCATCTTTAAAGATCTCTTCTAAATCTAAATAATAAATAAATAAACAAATAAACAAATAAGAAATCTAAATACAAAGTATTTGCAGGGTATATACAGAAATTCTTGAGTTAAATTTAATACCTTTTAATACCTTTTTAATACCATCACAATATTTTTTAATACCATCACAATATTTTTTAATACCATCACAATATTTTTTAATACCATCACGACACTGAGCTGCAACCGTAGCGGCAACTTCTTGTACTTCAGTTCAGAGCAACTAATTGTAAAGTGATAAATTACTGTCATTTTCCTAAACTTTGGTATTAAATGTAGTTTTATAACAATTACTGGATACATCAAGTTGCTTCTTGCCACAATAAAAGCACTGACCTACCGGTACTTGTTATTTAAATCCAACCCAAGACAAAAAGTTATTTAATTGTTCCCACACACAGCATATCTCTAATGACAAACAAAAAACAGTAAACTTGAAAAGAGAACAGTTTAATTAAAAGAATTCAACACTGAACACATGCACAATTTAAAAAAGAGAGGGAGAAAAATAATAACTAATGTATTTTTTAAAAGATAAAGAAAAGATAAATAAATGCACAGGATTTTTTTTAGCTGATAGAACAGGAAAAATATACTGTAGTTGTGTAGGTTTAAAAAAATTAATACCTTGTAAGATGGCCGTAATTTGTGTTAATTTTATTTACTACCTTTTACAACCCCGCGGATACCCTGATTTGAAGTCACCTGCAGGCCGGAAATGGCCCGCGGGCCGCCAGTTGAACGGACCTGAACTAAAGCAAAAGGTCACAGCAGCTATCTCCTGAACGAGCTGCTTGTAACACCAGATAAATGACTAAAATGGGAACAATGTATGCAGAAGTCATTAATTTCAAAGATGTTTGTAAAAATAAAAAAAGCAGGAGAAGCATGGTGTGACTGCTGACTCATCATTAAAGCCTTTTGTTCCAGCCGTGGTTTCATGTCTTCTGTTCATGATGAGCGGAGCTGCAGGTTCTTCCAGTAAAATCAAACAGGAATCACTTCTCTCCTCTGACAGCTGCTCCTTTGTTCAGGTTAAACTTTAACTTTCATTCCTGCTGAACTGCTTCCTGGTTCTTGTTTTTGTTCTCAGCTTCCACACGGTCCCGTCTCGCTCAGTCATGACTCAGCGAGTCAAGTTTTTTCCCACAGCGGGATGTTTAGTAGATTCCTGCCTTCCTTGTTCCGTGTGCAGCTGCTGTGAGGGAACATGTGACCTGGCGTGGGCCACCTGATGTTTCATCAGATAGTTTCACCTCGTCTGATGCAAGCCCGAGTCGTTCCGGGTCATCGCAGCACATTTTTGCACAGTCACGGTCTTTCATCACGAGGCTGTAGTTTCACAACATGAAATTTTGCCTTAACTGAACTCATCTGAGGCTGTCGGTCACCTTTTGTTTACTTAAAAGACTAAAACTTAACATATTAAACCTAATTTGGCTTTTAATTCTGTATGAGATTCAGTTTTTAGTGTTATTTTAGATGTTTAACACTTGGGCCAACTATATTTTGTACTTTTGCAAGAAGCTGCGTGAATCTGATCATCAAATACTGTATTTTCTGCCTGATAACTCACACCTCTCTATAAATCGCTTTGTCCAATTATTGGCAATAAATTGGAAAAATCTATAAACATGTCGCACCTTCAGTTAAGTCGCATCTATTATGCGTCACCGCTACGCGACGCGTCAGCGCCTCATTTGCCCTGCTGAAAATGGCGGCAACAGGAGCGAGCGAGTACGGAAGGACTTTTAACAAGATTAACACGGTAAAAACAATTATTTGTCTGCTAAAAATTATAGCAAAGATGTGTCTTAGCTGAACTTTTCCTTAACAAATGAACGCAATTGTCAAATCAGCTGGATTAAAAATGTATTTTCGCCATGCGCACGAGCGCGGGTGGACGGCTTTATTTCTTTAAAATTTAGCTAAATAAACGCTTAAAAATATATATTTCTTAGCTGACATTATAGCACAAGGGTTCCTGAGCTTAACCGTTCCTTAATAAATTCACGTAATGGTCAAATCTGCTGGATTTAAATTGTTTCGCTTTGACTTCTTCCAAACCGTCACGTGCGCTGCGAAAATAAATTATAAATAAATCAAATTTTAGCTCAAACAACTCCAACAGCTAACAGTTTGAAAATGAATACCAAATAATTACTTTCTGTAAGTTTAAAGAAAATCCACCGAGTGGTTTACGAGCTATTTGCTAAAAAATACAAGGAAAACAACCGAAGCTAACCGCGACACATTTACGTCTATAAAACATCGAATTTTATCTCAAACATCTCATAAAGCTAGTCAGTTGTAAATGTCCATACAATGATTACTTTCTGTAAGTTTGATAAAAATCTGTCCTGTGGTTCTTGACTTATTTTACTAACAAACACTGAGCTAACAGTAGTTCAGACCTCCAGAGCAGGAGGCCGGGCTGTGACAGAGTCAGTCCGACCAACGGAGGCTGCCGTCGGACACATGAGGTGGGAACGGTCGGTGTACCCTAGCGACCGAAAGTGGTACTGCACCATTTTTTGCCAAAATGAAAAACGGTCATATCTGAGCCAAGAATTGGTCTAAAAATATGGGAAAAAATCCATGAACACGTCTCACCTCTCTATAGGTCGCAGGGCATGCAAATTTGGCAAAAACTGTGACTTATAGTCTGGAAAATACGGTACTTGGTGTGTCATTTGGACAGAGAATGGATGATAAGGAAACCTGGTGGTGGAATAGTGAAGTGCAGGACGCCATTCAAAGAAAGAGATTACTGTAGCCAAGAAGAAATATGACAGTGTGAGGACTGAAGAGAGGAGACAGGAATATAAGGAGATGGGACATAGAGCAAAGAGGGAAGTAGCTAAGGAAAAGCAGAGGGCGTACAATGAGCTGTATGGGAGACTGGACACTAATGAGGGTGAGAAGGACTTGTACCGATTGGCAAGACAGAGGGATCAGGCTGGAAAGGATGTGCAACAGGTAAGGCTTGTTAAGGAGGTAAAAGATGCGTACATATTGGATTTATGATAAACAGTATTTCTGCTTTTTGTAGTTGGCGGTACCTGACTTATCGACAAATGCAGAAAACGTTCTGTCCTTGGTAAGGCTGCCCGACATGAAAGGAATGTACCGAGCGGTAAGCACTCAGACTCAAACGCTGGATGAGCGGAGCCATAAGTTGCGGCTCTTGGGACTCAATGGTGGGAAGGAATTAACCTTGGAGGAGGCCAGAAAATTTGGCTGTTTGGAATTGCCGAACGAGAAGTCCCCCTCGCTCCCCACCCGAGGAGATCTGGGGATCTGTGTCAGAGTTGATCCGGCTGTGAAGGCACTGCCATCTCTTATTGGAACTATGGAACTCTCTGGTAGTCTCCACGGTCAACTCACTGCCCTCGTTGGCCTCCTCATGCATAAATGCATTACATGTATTATGATGTCATCAGTATGTTGCTGTTTTATGTGCTGAGGTAACTTTTTTGCCACTTTCATACTGTCCTGTAGGACACAGTGCGAGATTTTATATTTTTACACCTCCCCTCCCCCTCGTGTTTCTTTTTCCTTATCTGAAAATAAGGCTGCTCCTCCCGAGGTCGGCGGCCTCAGTCACCTCCGTCTCCCCATGTCAGTTGTTGTCAATGTTGTTTATGTTGTTCTCTTGGATGGGCTGTATTGAAAATGAAATTTTGTTGTGCTTTGGTGCAATGACAATAAAGCTGATTCCAATTCTTAAAGATAGGAATGTAATGTTCTAACAAGTGAGGAGAGCATGACGGGAAGATGGGAGGAATGCTTTGAGGAGCTAATGAATGAAGACAATGAAAGAGAAAGAAGAGTGGAGGTCAGAGAAACTGTGGAGGAACTACAGGGGAACTAAGTTGATGAGCATCGCCATGAAAATCTGGGAGAGAGTTGTTGAAGCACGACTTAGACAAGAGGTGACTATCTGTGAGCAGCAGTATGGTTTCATGGCAAGAAAGAGCACCACAGATGCATCTTTGTTTTGAGGATGTTGATAGAGAAGTACAGAGAGGGTCAGAAAGAACTCCATTGTGTGTTTGTGGATTTAGAAAAAGCATATGACAGGGTGCCAAGAGAGGAGGTGTGGTATTGCATGAGGAAATCTGGAGTGGCAGAAAAGTATGTTAGACTGGTACAGGACATGTATGAGGACAGCAGGTTTTATTTTTGCTTTTATGTTGTGTTTTTCTTGATTTTTAATCTGTCTTTTTAAGTACTGCACTGTTTTTTGTTAAGCACTTTGGTCACCACCACCGTGGTTGTGTAAAGTGCTATATAAATGAATAAATGAAATGAATGAATGAGCAGGACATGCATGAGGACAGCAGGACATGTATGAGGACAGCAGGACATGTATGAAGACAGCAGGACATGTATGAAGACAGCAGGACATGTATGAAGACAGCAGGACAGTGGTGAGATGTGCTGTATGAGTGACAGATAGCTTCAAGGTGGAGGTGGGAGTGCATCAAGGATCAGCTCTGAGCCCCTTCTTGTTTGCTCTGGTGATGGACTGACTAACAGATGAGGTCAGGCAGGAAGCTCGTGGACTATGATGTTTGCAGATGACATTGTGATCTGTGGTGAAAACAGGGAACAGGTGGAAGAGAACTTGGAGAGGTGCAGGTATGCCTGATCATTTCTGTGGACCAGCCTGGACCTCAAGACAACTAAAAGCAAATGATCATCAGGTCTAAGGAGTCTGAAGGACACATAAGGTTGCAGAAGATCAGACAGGCCTAAAGAAACATGTCCTTACAATAAAACCTTAGAATTAAACACCGGGGAGCCAGTGAAGAGACGCAGCACTGAGGAGATCTGTTCACGTTGAAAGACGAGTTGTAGCATTCTGAACTATCTGCAGTCGTGAGAGTCCAGCCTGTTAACACCAACGCACACAGAGATACAGAGATCTATAGCTGAGACGTAATAAAACCATGAATCACACATTCAAATCATTAAATAATTTAAAAAATGGTTTCACTTTAGTTATTAAAACTTTATTGAAACCAGCCTGGCTCTGTGGAAACGAGACACACCCCTTTTCAAAAAGCTCCACCGTTTCCTCGTCAGCCACAGAATAGTTTCCCCAAAGTCTTGTGATCATCATCAAGATACATTTTTGATGAATGTGATTCAGGTCTTTGTGTTCATTTTGCTCAACACTAGTTTTGACTTTGGATCTGTCCATGGAGGACACTTTTCATCTTCATCCTTTTTTTCACTGTTTAATTTTGGACTCTGACTGAGGCAGGTGAGGCTCGCAGAGCTTCAGATCTCGTTCTGGGATCTTCTGGGAAGGTTCACCATTGTTCATGTTTACTCCTTTCTTGGATAATTATTAGATTTAAAGTGTTTTAGTGATTTTACAGGTTAATTAGTAATTAACAAAAGAAAAGCAAGTAAAAAAATCAGTTAATTCATGATTTACAAGAAAGAAAATTACCTTCCACATAGGGCCAGGTTGGTTTGGATAGAGCTTTTTACCTCGATAAATAAAATCATTTAAATATTGCATTTTGTATTTACTCAGGTCTTCTGGTTTATGAAATATTTTCCTAACAGATAAAAAATCACGTACACACTAGCAAGTACATGATTGTCTGTCTTTCACTGCAGTTGGTGATTAAAAAAAAGGTCAGATAAAAGAAAAAACATCTGAAAATTATGTTTTTATGTTAAAATTTCAAGTAAAACATTGTCAGAATGCTAGAGGGATAATTCTGTATACATATACATTATTCTTCAATATATACATTTATGTTTGCTATTGTTGGATGTAACTGAGACCCTGCGTGCACAATTTCGTTCCATCTCATGTACCACATGTGATGCGAATGACGATAAAGAACCTTGAATCTTTAAGACAACTTCAAAACATTGTGACTCACTAGAAAATAAATATAAAGAAATGTGGTCTGAATCAGAACTTTTGCACTCAGTCTGTTTATCTGTGTGAGCCAATGGGCAAGCTCAGGTGAGATGACATCACCCCTCCCATCAGCAGCATGACCTCAGCTTACATCATCATGAATTCATAATGAGCCTCTCTCAGCATCCAAACAGCTGCAGCCTGAACCATCAGGTAACGAGGCCTGACGGCGCACAGCCAATCAGATCGCAGCGCACGGATTACAGCGTGGTGTTCAGAGGGAATCAATAATGTACACACACACACACACACACACACAAGCCTGGCTGCACCAGAGGTAAACGATGAGGCTCAGAGGAAGATACTTGAGAAAAAGAAGCGTGTATGAAAGCGTGTGTGTGTGTGTGTGTGTGTGTGTGTGTGTGTGTGTGTGTATGTGTGTGTGTGTGATAGGACTAAAGGATGCTGATGAGAAAGACACAAGTGAGAGTAAAGAATAAAACAATGACCTCACTCTTCGGTGTGTGACTCACTACCAGTAGCTGTGAGTCATTAACGCAATATAAACCCAAAAAATCAAGTTCAGTTAAAGCACGCCTGTGTACACACGACACTCATGGCCACGTGTAATTACTGATACTTTGTAAAATAATCATCCGCTCATCGATCACTGTTTAATAAACTCCTTATTGTAGGGGACACGGTGTTGTGCATGTCTTTTGTAGGGACGAGTGTTTTTCTGAACTGGAACTGAACCGGGAATGAAATTAAACCTTAGTGTTTGTGGAGCCACATGTTCCAGTGGGTGAGAGTTACACTATCACTGTGGAGAAGGACAGAAGAGATTTCTTTTTCTTGTCCGAGGCGGCACAGAGTGATCGATCCCAGTGAACGAAGGGAGCAATTTTATTCAACACCAGGTGCAGTGGTGGAGCCAGGAGGAGGCCATTGGTGGCTTTGGCCACCCCAATTATTTGAGGAAACCATACTTTTAAGCAATTAAAAAAGTAGAAAGCACAATCCTCAAATGATGCGGTGGCTGGTAAATATATATATA
>JBBPBX010014503.1:30508-41396 GCA_038048925.1 Garcialebias charrua
TTATTTATTTAAAACAAGAATTTAGTTTTCTGCGACAAAATTTGTGGCCTGGATATGGGCACCACTGATCTCCTGCAACCTAAAAAAGGAAGAAGCGAGTAAAAAAAATGGATGATAAATGAATGGAAGGGTGGAATCTAGTCTTTTTTGGTCTCAAAATGTAAAAAAATATCAATACATTTTAACAATCATTGGATGTTTTTATTTTTTATCATTTTACGTCTACTGGCGAGAAAAGCCCCATCTAACAAACTTGAAGTGGCCCATGGGCCACCAGTTGAAAATGACAGTTGTAGCAGGTTTTGCAGCTCTGGACACGTTTCATTTAGTGAACGAAGGGTCAGAATAGCTCCTTTGATCGTAAAGGTTGCACACCCCGGTCTAGAACTTGTGCATGACAGGCAGCAGGGGATGTGCACCTCTTCAAACAACGCTGGGCCGTTGATTTAACTTTCGTTTATTTAGTTTTTCTTGCTTCTTCTTGGTCTAGTTTTGGAGCTTTGATAATTTATTGACATGTTAAATAAATACGGCACTAGTTCGTTCAAACAGCAACAGAATGAATGCTCATGTTAAGATCACCATGCACGCTGCCATCTGCTGCTTGGTTAAAAATCCTTGTGAACAACAGTATCAGTCGTATTTCACTGCTTCCTTGGCTTTAATTACGTTCTACATGATTCATGTTGTTTTATGGTTGTTTGAGTTGATATAAAAATGTTGCAGCTACCTCCCATGTTCATAATTTTCCTGTGCCATGAGCCAACACGGTATGACGTCTCGATGAAGAAGGATCGCCTTTGACGTTTTACAGATAAGGTTTTCACCCACAAGGTCTTTTATCACCACTCCCTGTACAAAAAGATTCCTTCCATATCCCCATCAATTCTTCTCAAGTGCTTTTGTCTCCAACTTGGAGTCGTTCCAGGTATTATAAACTTCGGGTCATCTCAGTGGGTGAGGAGATTCATTTTAAATGTTTGTAGTCTGATGAAGACGTTGGATTGATAAGACGTATTGTGGTTATAAACGTCGTTAAACGGCTCGCCCCCATTGAAACTGAACTTTGACAAACACGAAGCGACTCGTCTGTTCTGAAGCCAACTGGGAGTCGAGTCATTTACCACTTTGTAAAAGTGAAACAAGATCCTAGTTTTTGTTTCCATCACATGTTTTCCAGAAACAAACAGGTGATATTTGTATTATGGGGCATTGTTAGTGGTCATTGAATGTGTTGACTGGTTTTAAAAAGACAATCTTTACAGTTTTACCTAAAGAAAGGTGAAGTGTCTGTGTGTACGGCCACAGGAGTTTTGTACTAAATATAATAATGTGAAAAATGATTACAATTTTTTTTTTTTAAAAGATGAATCTATTGACAACTGTTTCTAGAATCAGATCTTTAAAATATTTGATTGGGAAAATAAGATATTAAATGTCAGTTGGTGAAAAAAGTAGGTCTTCTTTGTTGTTTTCAGATCAACTGCCATATTTGCTGGCATATACCGTAAGTCGCGTGACTGACAAATATACTGTATGCAAAAAAACTGTATATACACCGGAAAATACGGTATTTGTGACAATCAATTGGGGGGCGGGGGGTGGAGCATCACGCAAATGGTGCCACAGCTAATCAACATTAGCTTACACAAAAATATCCTGATGCATGCTCAATTATCCAATGCCAATTTTTATATTGCAGAAGAGTTATTAGAATTATCACCAGAAAGAATTTCCATCATCCGTCAAGCACTTTGTTTTATCAAATGAAACTGTTGAAGTATTATGATTTAGTTGATTATAATATTTTGTTAGTTTTGTATAAAGCACAGAATAATGCAATTCAAATATTCATAAGTATTTTGTTAGAAGAACGAGTAGTTACAATCTTAAGGGGACTATTTGTGAAGCCACTTTTTAGGACTAGTTTGAGGGGAAGATCTCCCATAGTTCAAAAAATTGGGTTATGGAATGAATTGGAATCAGATATATTAGCACTTTGAGATTTTCATTAATGAAAAGTGCGTTATAAATTGAATTCATTATTATTATTATTAGATATTAAAGTGGTTCAATCAATGGTTGTTTTCAAAAGAATGATTAAGTTTAAACGGGTAAAAATATATATTTAAATGTGTTGGAATTTAGAAATTGTATGAGATACAGAAGGTAAAAATTAAGTTGTTCATTTTCTTGGAAATCAAATGAGTTGGTTGTATGAATTGTTTATTGGAATGTAAGGGGCAGACAAAATAAGATTTTTTTCTTCTTCTGCCGCCTTTCGTTTTATATACGTCTTGTATTTTATTTTCTGCTATTGTATGTATTATTGTTGTGTATTTTTTTATAAAATTAATAAATAAACAAACAAACAAAAAAATTATCCAGGTAGACAAATCTAAAAAAGGTTTTCTGGTCCCCTGGACGGGTTCAAAAAACAAAAATAGTTACACCTTGCTGAATTTAACAGATGCTGAGCTGGAATAAGGTGTGGTAGTAGCTGAGAGTGATTCACAACACGTAATCCAAGCTGTATGAAGAAAGCATGCACGTTTTCAAGATTCTTCGAAAACGGCTTAACTGTGTCGATTCGCAACATCTTCATTTGTTTGTGCTCAAAACTTCCCGTTCTTTCTAAAATCCTGGAGAAAATAGTTTTTATTCAAGTAAATGAGTTTTTGAACGAACGAGAGCAGATTTTTTTAGATCTTTAACAGCTTTAGTAAGGGTTTGTAACAATATTCTTTTAGCAAATGACTGGTCAGTTTGTGATCCTTGTACTCCTGGACCTTTGCTGCTGCTTTGGACACTGCTGACCACGGTATCCTTTTATCAAGGTTAGAACACTGGGTTGGGATTACAGGTGCAGCATTAGAGTGGTCCCGCTCGTATCTGAGTGACAGGAGCTTTTATGATAATGTTCGTAATATATTTTCTGCTTTTAGCGCCACTTTTCCGCGGTGTCCCGCAGGGCTCGATTCTTGGTCCCCTTCTGTTTTCACTCTGTCTGCTCCCTTTGGGGTCTGAAGAAACATGGTCTTTCTTTTCTCTGCTATGCTGATGATTGTCAGATTTATCTGCCCGTAAAACCCAACAGTTCTTGCTCCATTCACCCGCTTTTAAAAATGTCTTGATGACATCAAGGCATGGATAGCTTCAACATTTTAAAGTTTTAATGATCAGAAGACAAAAGTCGTTGTGTTTAGCCCTAGTTCTACCACTGTCTCTGATCCTGTAAACCTTGACTCTCTTCATCCATATCTTAAGCAGTCTGTTACTAATCTCTGGATGGTTTTAGACTCTGACTTTAAGTTTAATAAACAGATTAACTCTGTTCTGCAGAAAATCTTCTTCCAGTTAAGGCAGATAGCTAAACTTAAATCAGTACTGACCAGATCTGATCTTGACAAATTAGTCCATGTATTCGTTACAACCCAGCTGGACTACTGTAACACGGTTTATGATGAGGTCAGTCAGGTCTCCCTTTCTCGTCTCCAGCTCGTCCAAGATGCTGCAGCTCGGCTCTTTACAGGAACTTGTAGGTTTGATCATATTTAACCAGTTTTGCTCTCCCTTCACTGGCTCCCTGTACGGAACAGAATAGATTTTAAAATTCTCCTTTTGACCTTTACTGGAAGATTATTATTGTTTGAACTGATTGTTTGGAGAGAAAAAAAAGGAGCAGATATAATAAGATTTTTTCTTCTTTCTGCTACCTTTCATTTTTTTTTATATTTTGTACGTTATAGTTTATGGGATTGTTTTGTATTGTATTTTTATTTATTTATAAATAAACAAATTTTATGAATAAATCAACTCTGGAACAATCTGCCCCCACATTAGACAGGTCCCTTCACTTCCTGTTTTCTCTGACTTTTAACACAGTGTGATTTGATTTAGTATTTTATTATTTTGTGTTTTAATGTTTTTCTTTTGATGCTCTTAATGGATTTTTTTGTATTTTTAATTTTAAATTACTGCCATTGTTTTTTGTTGTTAAGCACTTATGTAACAGCTGCTGTTTTTAAATGTGCTTTATAAATAAATTTGACCTGACTTTTGTTGACCATTTTGAATCTGCTCACGTGCTTCATGCTGAACAATGAGGAGTTTGTTACGGATCAGAACCATCAGCGGTTCTTCTTCTCCACCCTCAGCTCAACAACAAGGGGGTTTCCAGCTGCGCTACACACCGAGCAGAGAGCATCAGCCGGCGTGGAGCGAGAACAACAAAAGCTCAGCCTCTGACACACCGTCATGTGGTGGAGACTCGTTTGAGTCAACTTGTTTTGCAGCTTGGAGCATGACTCCGCTCAGCGGACAGCTCTCGTGAAAAACCGTCTCACGTTCAGCAAATAAAGCCTTTTTTTTTTTATCTTACCAGAACAAAGGCTCTGTTCTGCCACGCCACATGATTCAGCAGCGGGGCTCTGAAACAGTTTCAGGATGACAGGCGACGTTACATCAGCACAGCCGACCCGGTGACACGTTTCCACCACGCAGCTTTCAGCCGCTGGTTTCGGATCACGGGGTCACGAGGCCGCGGCTGACTCGCAGCTCTGTCGAAACTGCACGCGGTCATCGTGTTTTAGCACACGGCGGCCCTTCAGACCTGCCTGTTCGCCGTTTCACCCAAATTACGCCACTTTTTTGTCAATCTAAAGCTATTTTCAGTCAGTCGTGTCACATTCAAAGTGCTGGTTTGGAGGATTTTAGAGCAGGATGTGCAGAAGTCACTAAATTACTTTTTTTTTTTGCGGACTTTGGTTTAATTCTTAAATACTGTATTTTACGGTGTATAAGTCTTAGTTTTTTCATACATTTGTCAGCTCTGCAACTTTATAAGTTAATTTTTTCCATATTCATGACAACATTTTCGACTGACGCTTTAAATTTTAAAGAACTGCGACGTTGAGTCCTCCCGTGCGCGCTCGCTTCACTCAGCTGGTGCAGGCGGAGGAACGCTGGAGAGCTAGCGGCCGCGATGGATGGATTGTTGGTTAGATGGATGGATGGCTGGATGGTTGGATGGAGTGAAATGAAGCTGTTTTGACCATAAAATAAATGCATAAGGGTAAATGGTAAATGGAGCTTACTTATACTGTATAGCACTTTCCAGCCCCCTATGAGGGGCCCCAAAGCGCAGTACCGGCCATCATCCACCCATTCATACACCGGCAGCGGTATAATAAACATGACGGGTCAACGGTGACACATAATAAATGCGACTTATATGCCGAAGCGACTTCTGTATGTTTTTTCCAATTCATGATGTTTTTTTGACTGATGCAACTTATACGTCGGAAAATACGGTAGATAAAGTTGATGTTTTTTTCACTAGCATCAAAAATCCATCATTACAAAGTGAAAAGATATTTAGTAAATGTATTAAAATAACCATACCCATACCATACAATTTTATTTCTAGAGCACTTAAAAGAGCAACACGGCCAACCACAGTGCAAACAGAACACAGGCAACGCACAAAGCAACGAACAATATGGAGTAAAATCAGAATATATACACAAAATCGTCTCAGATAATAAATATAACAACTAACCTGTGTGAAGCATACAATATTGCAAATTACCGTATTTTCCGCCCTATAAGTCACACTGCCCTATAAGTCGCATTGTCCAATTATGTCCAATAAATTGGAAAAATCCATAAATATGTCGCTTCGCCCTATAAGTCGCAGGGCATGCAAATGAGGAAAAAAGGTGCGACTTATATGCCAGAAAATACGATAATATACAATATAATAATATACTGTATATATTATAAATTGCATACTACAGTATACAGTATTATACTAATTATAAACTTTTTTTATATTCTCCTTTTGGAATGTGAAAAAAAAGCACATTTGATTTGAAAGTTTTTGAATCAGGAGTGAATTTGTGTAAAACCTGCAGTTCGTTGTTCACTGGGCTGCGACAGCTGGCAACAAATCGCAAATGTCGTTCATGGAGAAGCTTCCATAAAGTTTAAAATGTTTTTAAGTGTTAGGGATTAAAGTTGTCGCAGGCATCTGGAGCTCGTCTCAAACCCTTTCTAATTATATTTCTCTAAAGTTTTGTTTTTGGACAACACGTAGGCAAACACCTTCTGGTCCAAATTCTGCTACAAGTTGGAGCAAACGTGTCCTTCTGTGTGACTGAAAATTAAATATTGCATTTATTTTTCATAATTTTGTGTCTAACTTGTCCCCAACAGTCGCAGCCCGGTGAGATACGAGCCCCAGATCCTCATGGAGTGATGTTTTGAGCAGTAGGGCTCTCAGTTTTATCTGTAAGCCAATGTTTCTCTAGATGTTTTTTTTTTTTTTACTTGTGCACAAACTTGATCGTTGTTATTAAAGTTTAACGATGCCTGTAGAAAAAGCAGAAGATCTTTCAGGTTAGTTCTGGTTCTGACCGTGGATCAGCCGGCCTCTGACTAAAACAACCAGCTGAAGTTTTCATCACATCTCGAGTTGATTTCATCAGCGGATGTGAACTGTTGAGCCTGGATTTGACGTCTGCTCTTTTCTAAAACACTTACTGATCGATATTTAACAACCACAGGAAGTGAAGACTCCTCATCCAGCTTATAATGTCAATAATCTAAACAAAATATCAATTAATCTGATCAGGTTGTGTAAAATACGTATGACACTCGGTTTGTTTCCAAAACGGATGAATCAAACAGGTCTGTCGTGATGTGGAAGAAAACTGATGGATCAAGTGGTGGGTGTGTTTATGTAACTTTGTAAGGCCCATTTTCCAACTTATCCTACATTGTGAGGACCAGCTGCTCCTGACGGGGCCCATAAGAAGAAGTGCTGTTGTTGAGTTAGGTTCGGGTCAGGCTATAGAAATTAATGCAAAATGAATGGAAGTCAATAAAAAGTCCCTGTAAAGATAGAAATACATCCCCCTCCTTTGTCTGCCTCGGGTCTTAGGGGGTGGATCTCTGATGCGAATGTTCTATTAGAGAAGCCTTTTCACTTATGCATGCTTACAACCACATACAAATGGATGCAGGGATGTATATGTAGATATTATATGTAGATATGTAGATGGGTATGTGACTGAATATGAATGTATATGTATGTATATACAGTATATATTTGTAGGTATAGGTATACTGTATATATATTTATAGAAATCTACTGCAAAGTCATGAACGTTATGGGTCTTTTATGCATATGTGTTTTGTTGCTGTGTTCTGTTATGTACTTTGCAGGATTGCAGACGGCGGTCGGGTGTGTTTGCCTTGTGCTCTTTTTTGTGGATACAGGTGGTCCCCGACTTACGAACGAGTTCCGTTCCTACGCACTGTTCGTAACACGAAAATTCACAAGTTGGAACGCGTTACACGTGGCGTTCGTAAAACCGGATTTTTGGCCGCAAGTCGGAAAATGTATGCCAACGCTGCGCCGCACACCCGTTTTTCAACATGAGACTAAACAAGCGTACATACTGGTTCATAAACATGCACAGAACTTTATTTACAAACGGTTAGCTAACACACTTTCATCTAAAAACACATACCAGTGCTGTATTAACTGTACAACATTACGGTTCGTAAGCTTGTTCGTAAAGTCGTAAGTCAAGGCCGTCGTAAGTCGGGGACCACCTGTATTTGTTGTGTTTTGTAGTCTTACTTTCTGTCTTTCCTTTCTTTCTATCAAAAAAAAAAGAAGATAGAAATACATCCTTGTGTGTGTGTGTGTGTCCAGACTCACTCATAGTGAAAGTGATGACAGACAGCTGTTGTTCTGATCCTTCCTGTACCGATGTGGGACAGCATCTCTTGTTTTTAATGCTCCCGGCTTTTTCCACATTACCTGCACGTCCGTCTCACCAGCTTCAGGCCTCCTGCTGATCTCAGCACAGCTGGAAAAGTTTACACAACAAGCAGTTTGCTCCAACAGGGCTTATATATTTATTTATTTATTTATTTATTTACTAAGTTTTGTGGTGCGATAATCACAGGTTTATCTATCTGTGATGGGAGCGATCTGAGAGGACAGTGATGTCATCAAACTACATTTCTAATGTTTTTAGCCTAAACCAACAACAAAAAAACGGACGGTTAGGTAGTTATCATCTGACCTTGGCTGAGCTGATCCAAATTAAAATCATGATCATTGATCATGTGATCCAGAGAAGACTTGTCAGAAATTAATTTCCTGTTCAGATCGACACTCGAGACCTTCCAGAGGTGAACAGTATTCAGGCGTTAGTCTCAGCACGATGCCAAAAATGAGCGGGTTTACACAAAAATGCTGTAGCTTCCATGTCAGTCGGGTTGCCAGATAAGAAATGATGAACTATAGTGCTGTGGCTTTAAAATGATAGTATTTTGAGCTAAACTGTCAGATGTGCTGAGCAAATATATTCTAAGATGAGGTGAGTGTTGTATTTGTTGAACATATGCACAGACAAGGAGGAGGTAAATAAGACATTTTTAATTTATCTGGCAACCCATCTGCATGACATTTACCGGTAGTCCAAACTGAAAACACTAATGTCTCTTTGGAGCCTGGATTTTATTAGTTTTTCTCCTACATGCTGAAAAAGGGTGAGTACCACAAAAACACTCTGCTGTTTATTATAACAGTTATTGTAATTGTTGTTATTTATTATAACTGTTGTTATTTATTACAACTGTTGTTTTAAATGTTGTTATTTATTATAACTGTAATTTTAACTGTTATTTAATGTAACTGTTATTATAACTGTTATTATAACTTATTTTAACTGTTATTTATTATAACAGTTATTTATAACTGTTATCTGTTATTTATTGTAACTGTTATTATACAGTAACTGTTGTTATTTATTATAAATTATTTTAACTGTTTTATCATAACTGTTATTTATTATAACTGTTGTTATTTATTATAACAGTTATTTATTTATATATACTGTAACTATATATATATATATAAATATTATTTATATATTTATATTTACATTTATAATGTTGGAGTCAGTCTCCCCACCATCACAGACATTTACACTTCCAGATGCAGGAAAAGAGCCACCTGCATCATGAAAGACCTCACTCACCCAGCACACTCACTCTTTGCCCCACTCCCCTCAGGACGGAGGTTGAGGAGCATCAAATGTAGAACCACTAGACTGAGGAACAGCTTCTACCCTGAGGCTGTTAGACTCATGAATAAATAAATAATAAGAATAAACACTGCAAAATATCACATCATGCTGATGCTGATCTGTTTTCTTGTTGCTGTGTTCATCTGTGACCATCTGCTCATACAGACTCATGTTCGTGCTGCTGTTTATAATGATGTTTTTCTACTACATTAGGGCTTAGTGTATTACTAGTTGATGTTTTTCTTAGTTAATCCTAGATGTTATTACTGTTTTTCTCTTGCATTTGTTGTTGGATGTAACTGGGACCCCGTGTACATAATCTCGTTTTCATCACATGTACCACATGCGGTGCAAATGACAATAAAGACTCTCTGACTCTGATTTATAACTAATATCTGCTATTTATTGTAACTGTTATTATAACTGTTGTTATTTATTATAATCGTTGTTATTTATTATAAATTATTTTAACTGTTTTATCATAACTGTTATTTATTATAACTGTTGTTATTTATTATAACTTATTTTAACTGTAGTTATTTATTATAACTGTTATTATAACTGTTATTTATTGTAACTGTTATTTTAACTGTTGTTATTTATTATAACTGTTGTTATAACTGTTATTTGTTATAACTGTTATTATTTATTATAACTGCCAAAGGGGTCGGGTGCAATGTGAGATGGGTGGTGGCCGAGGGCGGGGACCCTGGCGGTCTGATCCTCGGCTACAGAAGCTGGCCATTGGGACATGGAATGTCACCTCTCTGGTGGGGAAGGAGCCTGAGCTAGTGTGTGAGGTTGAGAGTTTCCGACTAGAAATAGTCGGACTCACCTCAACGCATGGCTCTGGCTCTGGAACCAGTTTCCTTGAGAGGGGTTGGACACTCTTCCACTCTGGAGTTGCCCCTGGTGAGAGGCGCCGAGCAGGAGTGGGCATACTGGTTGCCCCCCATCTTGGTGCCTGTACGTTGGGGTTCACCCCGGTGAACGAGAGGGTAGCCTCCCTTCGCCTACGTGTGGGGGGACGGGCTCTGACTGTTGTTTGTGCCTATGCACCAAACGGCAGCTCAGACTACCCACCCTTTTTGGAGTCCTTGGAGGGGGTATTGGAGAGTGCGCCTCCTGGGGACTCCCTTGTTCTACTGGGGGACTTCAACGCTCACGTGGGCAATGACAGTGAGACCTGGAGGGGTGTGGTTGGGAGGAACGGCCCCCCTGATCTGAACCAGAGTGGTGTTCTGTTATTGGACTTCTGTGCTCGTCATGGATTGTCCATAACGAACACCATGTTCAGGCATAAGGGTGTACATATGTGCTCTTGGCACCAGGACACCCTAGGTCGCAGTTCGATGATCGACTTTGTTGTCGTCTCATCTGATCTGCGGCCGCATGTCCTGGACACTCGGGTGAAGAGAGGGGCGGAGCTGTCAACTGACCACTACCTGGTGGTGAGTTGGCTCCGATGGTGGGGGAGGATGCCGGTCAGACCTGGCAGACCCAAACGTATTGTGAGGGTCTGCTGGGAACGTCTGGCAGAGTCTCCCGTAAGACGGAGCTTTAACTCCCACCTCCGGGAGAGCTTTGAACACGTTCCGAGGGAGGCGGGGGACATTGAGCCCGAGTGGGCCATGTTCCGCGCCTCTATTGTCGAGGCAGCTTATCAGAGTTGTGGCCGCAAGGTTGTTGGTGCCTGTCGTGGTGGCAACCCTCGAACCCGGTGGTGGACACCGGCAGTGAGGGATGCTGTCATGCTGAAGAAGGAGTCCTATTGGGCCTTT
>JBBPBX010014504.1:0-10967 GCA_038048925.1 Garcialebias charrua
AGAGGGACTGTATTTCCAATTCCCCTCCGCTCCACGATTGTAAACGACCAAGGGGTTACTACTGGTACCTTCAAATATGTGGCTTTATAATCTGCCATCATACAGTACTTTAGATTGCTTTTTGTCTAAATACTATTTTCTAGTGTTAACCCTACTCCTGCTCTTTGGCCTTTAAATTTTGTCACAAGAGGGAGTGGCTAAATTATAAGACAATGGAATTGGAAACCCTGAAACAAAAAACTTGGGGAAAAAAGCTTTGTTTTCCAAATATCACAAAACGAATGTTCAGGATTTGCAGTGTTAAAGTAATAATTTGTCAAGTAGTTATCGTAACTAACATGAATGGGTTAATGAAGCAGGAGATCTTGTGTACTATCTGCTGCAGTAGTGAGTGAAATGTTGTTCTGCTTCGTCTTGCCTCCCCTGCATCTTGCTGCCTTCATATCTGAAACACAGCTGAGCTACCCATCAGTGCCAACAATGAGCAGCTTGATGCGTGTTGCCTTTCTTGTGCCAGGTAGTGTAAAATATAAGCCGTCCATTGAACGCCAACTGAGCTAAATGCAGCCTGCTTGCTACAGGACTAAAGTTCTGCATGGCTAAATCATATAACTCAACCCTCTTTGTACATGTTACAGTCAGATGCTGCAACAGTGGCAGGAGCTGCCATCATGCTCTCCAGGACAAAAGTCAGACCTTCATATTGTGTTTCTGCACATCCTTTCTGTGCTTCTCACAGCTGAACAATTTCAAACGTTTTATTGTTGTGGCCATTCCAGCTCCCACAACACAAAGCCTAACAGAACACATTACAACACACCCAGAGGGACATAGACAGCATTTTGGGCTAAATTGTACTTGTATCTTTTCACATAGGAAATACTTGTTAACTTGTGTATTGTTTAGTCAAAATACAGCAAAAATGTTTTTAAGGTAATAACTTGGCAACAGCTGCCAACGCCTGGAAGATTTGATCCGTTTTAGGAAAACTTCCGACAGCACGGAGGGAATGTTAAATAAGTTATTGATTATGCATTGTGGGGCGGATGCATTCATAATTAAAAAAGGAAGCCTTGAAGTACCTATTGATAAGGAAATAACTAACAAAACACTTCAAATAGTCTGTTCTAACCACTAAACTGCTCTCCAAGGAAGAGCAATTTAGTCTTTATCCTGCATTCGATTTTTACCAGGAGCTGTGTTGGAATTCCTACAACACAAACTTCATTAGTTTATACGCAGACAGTAAGACAATAACATTTCTGTAAAGACTGTATAGTAGCCATCTACCTTTTTGATGGCTTCATAAACAGCTTGAAAAGCTGGCTGCTTGTCATTGTGATAAACTCCTCTGTTCCCATGGAGAATAAAGACACCTTCTTGTTCAGCCTGTTGACAGTTGCTGCCATAGACACAGTGGTCTGGACGGTAGTTCCACTGGCAGGGGAACACATACAGGCTTTCTATAACAAAACAAAGAAATAAAGAAAATATTATAGTTATAAATAACTAGGCTTATTCAATACAGGTAGTCCCTGATTTACGAGCGCTCTGATCTACGAGGTTCCAGACTTACGAGCTGGCGAATTTTTGGAAAAAACGCAAAAAATACTGAGTTTTCCTGTGTTTTTTCACCACAGTTCGTTAGCTAAACATGTGGACACACGTTTCCGATCATTTTTATGCACTCATAAGCAGTTTTTCGATGAAAAACGAGTGTTCGTAGTCGCGCTAGCAAAACCGTTCCAATTTACGAGCGAAATTCCGGACTTACGAGAAGCGTGGCGGCCGTTCCAAATTACGAGATTTCCGGTTTACGAGCGCCTCGTTGTAACGGATCTCGCTCGTAAATCGGGGACTACCTGTATACATCTACTGTCATCCTTATGTTATATTAAATGTCTAAAACAAAACATCTTTAAGAAATATTATGTTTTGCATTCTAAGCAAAGGGAACATATAATTATTGTAAATATTGAGGTAGCACCTACCTGGGTTATGATAAAATATGATGTTAAGAAGGTCCTGGTCTCCCCAGGTAATATTGAGTTTGTACTTTTGAAGAAGAGGCATCAACATTTCCTCCCACTTCAGTGGAAAAGCTGCCATATCGTTCTGGAGGTAGGGAACACAGCAACGCACTGGTGTCATTTTAAATTTAAAAATATCATAAATCTGGCATTGTAGTGGATAAATCTTTCAATAAACAATTTACATCCATTCAAAGGAAGCTGTTTGGTAAACATCTGAGCGTGTAAGATTTTAAAAGGAATTACAAGAGTGACCTCAACTGGTCAATTATAGTAATGCAGTAAAGCAGCTCCAATTTTTCTATTAAAGGTTTATTTAGTTGTCATTGTTTCTCAAGCTGCTTTCCTCAATAACAAGGTGTAATGGCTGCAACTGTTAATATCTAATACTTCTTAACAGTTATGCAAGTTTTAAACCCACAAGCATGTACTTTATCTTTGAGGTTGACAAAGAACCATAAAAAGTCGCAGTCAACTTTGCACAATAAAAGGAAACACACCCTGCAGATACAGTATCAGAAACACAAGATTGTGGTTCTCACGCATTTTAAAGACTTTTACCTCAAAGAACGTTTTCCTGATCCTTGTCATGTTCATGAGCATGACCCCTGAGTTAATGCCCGTCTTGCCATAGTAAGGGTGGCGCGCAAAACGGTTGTACCATCCAATCCGAGGCTCCTCGTGCTCTGGGGCCATGGCAGCCAAGTGCTTTGTGTTGAAATGAGAAAGCAGGGCGTAGATGTTTTCTACTGGCTGCAAAAAAAGAATGTCTGTGTCCACATAAAGCAAGGAGTCCACTTCCTTTAGAATTAGCTGCAAAAAAGAAAATACAGATACATTAGCATCTTTTGAATAAGATTGAAAGTCATATTGTTGAATGACTTGGGACCTACTGGGAGGAAGAGCCTCTGAGACGCACACGGCTTGAAGAGCTTCTTCCACTCGTTCGCATTCTCCTTGGGAAAAGTGATTGGATAGATGGTGAAGGTGAATTTTCCTTGAAATGTTCGCGGCCACAATTCCAGCTGGAATAAAAGACAAACAGAAAACACCAAAGTTCATGCTCAGTAATCCAGGTACAAATCCAACAATGTTCAGTTAGATTATCTGGACGGTGTCTTTTTTGCTGAGACGGAAACAGAAAACCTTTGTTGTAATCCATATATTCAATTTTGACATTTACTTAATGATTAATAAATTATTGTTTATGCTAAATAAGAATATTTGTGTTGGGGCAAAAATGTTACAAAACATAATAAATTAAGTGAACAATCAAAAATCATGTGAAAGCATGAGAAATGTTTTTTTTGTTTGGCACATGTCTTGTGCTGCCTCCGTCATGTTGGTGGTAAACAGCAAAAAGTGTCAAAGGCAAATCACTGCACAAGGAAAAACAATTTCCAGAAAAGTTGAGAAACTATCAAAAATTCCAGTAGCTATTAGGGGTGTAACGAGATCTCGTTGTACGAGATCTCGCGGTATTAAACTCCCGCGATATCTCTCGTTGAGAGGTAACGTTGTCTCGCGAGACGCTAATGCTAGCAGCCCCTAGCAAGTCAGCGTCACGGACAGCATGGCTTCGCCGGATGAAGTTGCTATAGAAGACGCCCCAACTACTGATGGAGGGTCCCGGTGCCGCAGACGCCTCTACATTGATGGAGGGTCCCGGCGCTGCCGACGCTGCCCCGGATGTAAAGACACACTTGTGTAAACACCGGTGTGACCGGTGTTGCCAGATAGAGTCCCACCCACCCAAAGCACTCTTTACCCGCAAAAGTCAGAAGGAAAATCGCGGTGAACCGCCCAATCTGGCAACACTGGTGAGTGACGGCTGCAGATTCAGTGCTGATGCGGATATTTATGTTCAATTTTTGGAAAGTCCTGCGTGAATATCTCGTCTCGTTCTCGCAAACTCTGTAATTTGTCTCGTCTCGTCTCGAGAGTTTTGTGTATCGTTACACCCCTAGTAGCTATGTAAATTTGGGACAGCTTTAATTGAAGTAAACACTGATTGATTGATTGATTGATTGATTGATTGATTGATTGATTGATTGATTGACTGATTTTTCAATCCAATTTTTGTATTTTTGTTTTCCACCGTTCACAAATGAGCATCTTAAACCAGTTAAAAGGCCAGCGCAGCCATTTGGAATGGGATGCTTTAACAGCAGGGATGATTTTTTTTTAGCACAACACTGGCAAACTCCAAAGGAAGGTGACCAAAATGTTGCATCAACTTTTAAAACAACAATGTCAGAGCTACGAGGGAAACTGTTTAAACCATAATTATGTTCGTTCAGTTATTTTCCTTCAAAGACCGTGCAAGGTGCAGTATTTGTTGTACACGTGTTGTAGTTGCTCACAAAGCTGATGTTGAAAACGACAGCAGATAAACTGTAAGAAGCACGATGAGATCTGACGTAAATAAAGTTTCTTCAAAGTGAAAGAAACTAGCTGCATGGAAGAATGAAACATGTTCAGCTACCTTGATGTTTTAACAATGGGCACTGGGCAATTATGAACCCCAATTAACCAACCAAAAGTTTGAACCCTAATTTTTTTAAATTGGGGCAGCTGTGGATGAGTGGTTAGAGCAGCCATCCTCCAATGGGAGAGTTGGGAGTTTGATTCCACCAGCAGTCACTGAGCAAGACACTGAACCCCTCATTGCTTCTAATGTGTGCCCCATCGGTGAATGAATGTGATCTAAAGCTCTGATAAGTCTTGATAGAGATGTAGTAGAGTGCTGTATGAATGTTTGTGTGAAGTGTGGAGGTCGGTCTCTGCGACACTGTCCTGGACTGGTTCAAATCTTTCCTCTCCGATAGGCTGGAATGTGTTAGCCTTGGCAATGCCACTTCCCAGACAGTCGGTGTCTCCTGTGGTGTCCCTCAGGGGTCAGTTCTGGGGCCCCTGCTGTTTTCCCTCTACATGCTGCCTTTAGGTCAAATTATCAATCAGTTCAACATTTCTTTTCACTGCTATGCCGACGACACACAGCTTTACATCAGGACTGGAACATCATCATCATCCCTATCTCCGTCTTCACTCACTGTTCTCTCTGCCTGCCTGGAGGAAATAAAGGCATGGATGAATCAGAATTTTCTTCAATTAAACTGCTCGAAGACTGAGGCCATATTGATTGGCACCCCTCACCAGATACAAACATCAACTTTAACAACAATCTCCTTCTCTGGTCAAGACATCCCCCTCTCCACCTCTGTTACAAATCTTGGAATAAAAATGGACTCTCATCTTACATTTGAAAATCACATTAAGCATCTGTTTAAAACCTGCTTCTTCCATCTTCGAAACATCTCCAGACTTCGCCCTTCTCTGACTTTTCCTGATGCTGAGAAACTCGTCCATGCCTTTGTCTCCTCCAGGCTCGACTACTGCAACTCCCTGTTTATTGGTATCCCTGGCAAAAACCTTCAGAAACTTCAATACATTCAAAACAGTGCAGCAAGGATTCTGTTGAGAGTTCGTAAATTTGAACATATTACACCCATTCTCCATAACCTCCATTGGCTTCCTGTCACCTACAGAATTCAGTACAAAACTGCTCTCATTACCCATCAATGCTTGCACGGCACTTCACCTGACTATCTAAAGGACATTCTTGCACCATATTCATCCACCCGGTCTCTACGATCACAGAACAGTAATTTCCTTCATATTCCTCGGACCAAATTGAGGACCATGGGAGACCGAGCATTCTGTGTGGCTGCCCCCCGCCTGTGGAACTCCCTCCCTGATGACCTGAGAGCTCCACAGTCACTGGTTGACTTTAAAAGCAGCATAAAGACCTTTCTTTTTAAGCAAGCCTATTCTGCCTCCACATGATTTTATCTTTGATCTTAGCTGATATCATTATTGATTTTACTTGATTTTATCACTTGTTTTATTTTATTTATTTTTTAAGCAAGCCTAATCTGCATCCACATGATTTTATCTTTGATCTTAGTCGATATTATTATTGATTTTATTTGATTTTATCACTTGTTTTATTTTGATCTTTGCTTTATTACACTTTGTAGCACTTTGAGATTTTTATTAATGAAAAGTGCATTATAAATGGAATTCATTATCATTATTATTAAGGTTAGGAGTGTGGAAAAACATCAATTTTTTTAAAGAATCTAGTCTTTGTCCTGGCGATTCTGAATCCATTCTAAAAGCTCATAAATCGATTTAAAAACTTGTTTAATTTTATAATTTTTCCATTCCTACTCCTGAGCGTACTGCATATTGCATTACGTGTCCGCTCGGCCGCTGCAGAATTTTGGCCGTGTAGGCCACCGTATAGCAAGCTAGTTAGCCAGCTCCCTATATCTGAATGGAGCCTGCTAGCATGGAGGAGGGAGGAGGGAGACGGTGCGAATCAACCCGTTTCTTCATCTCTAAAAATCATTTCAGATCCTACAATGTTCTGAAGGGAAGACAGAGCTTAACAAGAGAACAGTTGTTGGCAAGAAGTGTCAAATAAAATTGCAGTACAGTATTTTGGAAATACGATAAAATGTGCAGAAGATGAAAGTGAAAGCAGCCGACCAGCGAAGTCTGCAACAAACTTCCAGCTGATTCTCCAACAGCTGTGAATATTTCTCTCTCCATCTCCTGCTGTATCACAAAGGATTTACAAGCAGACAGCTCAGTGGACAGTGAGTGGTTTAGTTTTATTTTTAATGCGCTGGAAGCAACGTACGTTATTCCTTCATGTAGATAAAGGTCCACACAGCTCCAGCATGAAACAAGAATAATGTGGGAGAAGTTCTGATGCAGCTCAAAGGTAACTTGTTTTCTCATATTATACTAAAACTTATAAAGTTATACAACAAACTTTATGTAATTTGTCTTTTACCAGGTTGAAGAGGCCAGATGAGACACATCGACTGGAGCCAGTTCTAAATGATACAATTTATGTTTATAAATTATAGTTCAGAAGAGATTTTAATGCAGGTTTGCACAGGTTTCGAAATTTTGTTAAAGATTTACTAAATATGAATCAATATGGTAAAAAAAAAACTGAAGTCTGTATTTTATACTGAGTTAAAGGTTAATGCACTTTGGTGGCTGAAGTCTGTTCACTTTTGTATTTATATATTTTGAATTATTTGTCTGTGATGGACTGGAGGCCTGTCAGGTGTCCCCCACCTCGCGCACAGTGATGGTTGGACATGGACACCAGTGACCCCCGAGACTCGAAAAGAAGAAGTGGGTAAAGATGATGGATGGATGAATTATTTGTTCCTAGATTTTTATTTTTTAGAGCAATCCAGGCAACTAAGTTAACCTAATACATGTACTGGTAATTTAAGTTACAGAATTTTAAGCACTCCTGTATTATTTCCTATTTTTGGTATAAATATCAAACGATGCAAAAATATTTGATACAGTAAAGAACCTAAAATTATTGTTTTAAATAAATGTTCAATTAGTTTACATTGTTGTTTAATCTTTTCAGCTTGTCAGTTACATAACTGAAACTAAATGTATGACCATTTTAATAGAAAAATCGTTTCTGAATCAAAAATCGATTCTGAATCGAATTGTGACACCAAAAATCGGAATGGAATCGATTTGCCAGACACTGAAAGATTCGCACCCCTACTATATACTGTAAGTACAGTCCATTTGCCATTTAATTTAAAAAGTATTAATTGCCTTTCGGCCACCAAATGATGTAAAATTTAAGTGTTTTTGACATAATTACATGTAGAACATTATACAAGGTTAAACTTGATGCCAGCCACATAGTCTAAACTTGGCAAAGAGGTAAAACAAAAAAGGCAGAAAAGTTCAAGTTCATATAGATAAATTATAGCTCTGGTATTTATGATCAGCAATTTTTTTTTCCATTAAAAGCTTATGGAGTTAAAATGGGGTATAAAGGCACATCTACCAGGTACTGGAGTTCAATAAAATAATCTTATGTGTAAAAACAGTGTCTAAGTGACAGCCATAATAAAAGCTGCTTAAATTATTTAGCTGCTAATAAAAGAAGTGTCAGAGACTCATTTATTTCATCTCCTGTTACTTTACTGCAGTATATGAAAAAACATTCACATCCCACAATTCTTTGTCTTAGCAACACTTTAAACACTCGGCAATATTTTCAATATGATTAATCAACACAATTATGAGGACTGAGGCTAAGGGCTAACAGTTAGGGGACAACATGTTTCACTGTTCTTAGCCTTGGTTCTAAAGTAACAATTGTGGTGTCTTAGCAACACTTTAAACACTCGGCAATATTTTCAATATGATTAATCAACACAATTATGAGGACTGAGGCTAAGGGCTAACAGTTAGGGGACAACATGTTTCACTGTTCTTAGCCTTGGTTCTAAAGTAACAATTGTGGTGTCGCTTGGTTTTGCCTTTTGAATGAACTTCTCTTTCTTTTGGTGTTCCTGTGAAAGACTCACTTCATCCCTGAAGCTGTCATGTAGCTCATCCTCAGCGAAGATGTAGAAGTGCAGTAGCTTTTTGCTGAAGAGTAACGCAGACTTCAACATGATCAGAGTCTCCTCCAGCCTGGGGCCGCAGGCCACAACAGCCAGGTGACTCCCCTCATCATGACGATCCTTGGCAACAGAGCCTGATCTCTCACTAAAAGAGCCAAGACACAGTAAATAAAGCAGTGAATAAAATAAGCTCTTAATTTTACAACAGCATAAACGTACTGTACTAGCAATTGCAGCAAAAAATCCTGACCTTAAGTTTCTTCTTAGTTTTTCCTAATGAAGTTATACAAATCAATTTGCAATCTTCTCTTTGTGTACATGATTAATAACCCCTAAATACAAAAAGCTAAACAAATGTATTCATTATTCTAATTTGAATCACTTGATACAAGGACAGACCTAGGCCTGTCATGATAACAAATTTTGCGGGGCGATTGTCTCAGAAATTATTGTGATAAACTATAATATTGTTTGAAATTTGACAATAATTAGTTATTATTGCCAAATTTAAGAAGAAATGTTGGATAATTTTTATGTGTAGTACCCTTTTTGACCACCAGATGGCAGTAAAATACAGTTTGAACCGAAGGACGGATAGTGATGAAGCCAGCAGCGTGTCTAGGAGGGAGGCCCCCTGACGTGACATGGGCTGTCTCTCTTTCCTGTTTTTTTGGTTCTCAAAATGCCGACGCTCAGTGTGATTTAAGCTCTTTGGCATAGCCAACAAAGCTTTTAATGAAAAAAATCACAAAACAAGTTCTCAGCTTCTTTTTGCAGAGAAAAACAACTTTTTACACGAAGGCATGGGTTTCAACTGTGAATTTTGGAGGTTTGACAAGACAGAGGTTTTTCTCTTAGGTCGGCCTGTTAGCTTAGCTGCATTTAATGATCCAAAAACGTGATTTTGGACAATTAAAACAGATTAAAACAGAGAAAAAAAAGTGAAGGGTCAGTGAAGAGCACCGGAGTTGATCTTCTTGTCATCCAGTGTCTTCAGTAGAATGAGAGAGACATGAAGAAACAATAAAGCCGATAAATGAAAATGAGATTGATAATTTTCATTTATCATGTGATTAATTGATTTAGTTTATTGCGACAGGCCTAGACAGACCTAATAGTAAAAATGGTATTTAAGGACAATGACCTTTATTTAGTTTTCAGCAAGCCTTCTTCTTCTTCTTCTTCAACCTTTATTTATACAGGCTAGCCTCGTTGAGTCACGGGGACTCATTTACAAGAGGGACCTGTCTCACTCACACCAAACAACCATCCACTCTCACACTCACACCTAGGGTCAATTTAGAGTCACCAATCAGCCTAACAAGCATGTTTTTTGGTCTGTGGGAGGAAACCGGAGTACCCGGAGGAAACCCACGCATGCACGGGGAGAACATGCAAACTCCACCCAGAAAGGCCCCGGACCGGGATTTGAACCGGCAACCTTCTCGCTGAGAGGCAGCAGCTCTACCAGTTGTGCCACCGTGCTGCCAAGCCTTTACTTTGTTTTAATAATAATAATATTAATAACATAGTTAAAAAATAAAACAATACCAAAGCTCATGGACCACAACATACTGGACGCATGACCAGAACCGCTAAAGAATTATTGAAACCCTTGCGAGTTTCACCATGTACAACTTCAAATCATCCATTTTGTGTGCTCTTACAGAAACAGGGTTTAGGAGGGGTGTGACTTCATTATGATAACATTCATTTCAGAGCAATGGAAGTGAGTTCACATGATAGTGTTGATAAGGTAATGATGTGTAATAAAATTAGATAGTTATGTTACATAATGGTGATATACTAATCAATTAGTAATAAGTACTCAGCACAAACTTGTCATTGTATCTCTTCATGTGAAACACTAACAAAAACCTGACATTTACTCTGAATTGGGAAACATTTTGAAAGAGGGTAAACTTGTAAAGTTAACTGGTATCATTTATAAAGGTTCACAAAATCAGTCATACCTAAAAGACGATTCCAACAAGCAGTTCACTCCACAAACATCAGCAGGCAGTCTCCAATAGGGTTTCCAGATAGAAACTGACAGTGATTTACACCTGACAGAATAAAAACACCACCTTTTGGATCTTGATCGATAAATTAATCTCTTTGACAGAACTTTTAATGATCAGATCTTCTCTCCAGCAGTTGATCAACAGATGGTTGTGCTCTAAATCCAGCTTTAAGCTCAGGTTAATTAGTTAGCATTAGCTTCTCTGTTACCTTGCTGGCAAACTGCAAGCGGTTAATAAAAACAACATTAACATTTTTGAGAACGTAACAAGTGACATCGTTAACAAGTGTAGATGTTTTTTTCCCCTCCCTAAATTATAGTCTAGTCATTTACCAAAAACTAATTTACCTGCTAGCTAGTAGATACAATATTTTTGTTTCACTAGCGAAACAATTCTAAACTTAATACTAAAGATACAGTTTAAAAATGTATTTCTAATATATA